>PVKP010030153.1:0-28225 GCA_004027715.1 Plecturocebus donacophilus
GCATTCCCTTTGAAATCTAGCACTAGACAAGGATGCCCTCTCTCACCACTTCTATTCAATATAGTATTGGAGGTTCTAACCAGAGCAGTCAGGCAAGAAAAAGAAATAAAGGGCATTCAATTAGGAAAATAATAAGTCAAGTTGTCTCTATTTGCAGATAACATGATTGTATATTTAGAAGACCCCATTGTCTCAGCCCAAAATCTCCTGAAACTGATAAGCAACTTCAGCAAAGTCTCAGGATACAAAATCAATGCGCAGAAATCACAAGCATTCCTATACACCAATAACAGACTTAAAGAGAGCCAAATCAAGAATGAACTGCCATTCATGATTGCTACAAAGAGAATAAAATACCTACAAATACAACTAACAAAGGATGTAAAGGACCTCTTCAAGGAGAACTACAAACCACTGCTCGAAGAAATAAGAGAGGACACAAATAGATGGAAAAACATTCCATGCTCATGGTTAGGAAGAATCAATATTGTGAAAATGGTCATACTGCTCAAAGTAATTTATAGATTCAATGCTTTTCCCATCAAGCTATCTATGACCCTCTTCACAGAACTCGGAAAAAACACCTTAAACTTCATATGGAATCAAAAGAGAGCCTGCATAGCCAAGACAATTTGAAGCAAAAAGAACAAAGCTGGAGGCATCACACTACTGGACTTCAAACTATACTACAAGGCTACAGTAATCAAAACAGCATGGTACTGGTACCAAAACAGAGATATAGACCAATGGAACACACCAGAGGCCTCAGAGGCAATGCCACACATCTATTACCATCTGATCTTTGACAAACCTGACAAAAACAAGCAACAGGGAAAGGAGTCCCTGTTTAATAAATGATGTTGGGAAAACTGGCTAGCCATGTGCAGAAAGCAGAAACTGGACCCCTTTCTGACACTTTACACTAAAATTAACTCCAGATGGATAAAGACTTACACATAAGGCCTAACACCACGAAAATCCTAGAAGAAAACCTAGGCAAAACCATTCAAGACATAGGCATAGGCAAGGACTTCATGACTAAAACACCAAAAACATTGGCAACAAAAGCCAAAATAGACAAATGGGATCTAATTAAACTCCAGAGCTTCTGCACAGCAAAAGAAACAATCATTAGAGTGAACTGGCAACCAACAGAATGGGGAAAAATTTTTTGCAATCTACCCATCTGACAAAGGGCTAATATCCAGAATCTACAAAGAACTAAAACAGATTTACAAGAAAAAAAAACAAACAAACTCATTCAAAAGTGGGTGAAGAACATGAACAGACACTTTTCAAAAGAAGAAATTTATGAGGCCAACAGCATATGAAAAAATGCTTATCATCACTGGTCATTAGAGAAATGCAAATCAAAACCACATTGAGATACCATACCACGCCAGTTAGAATGGCGATCATTAAAAAATCTGGAGACAACAGATGCTGGAGAGGATGTGGAGAAATAGGAACATTTTTACACTGTTGATGGGAGTGTAAATTAGTTCAACCATTGTGGAAGACAGCGTGGCGATTCCTTAAAGACCTAGAAATAGAAATCCATTTGACCCAACAATCCCATTACTGGGTATATATCCAAAGGATTAATAATTGTTCTATTATAAAGACACATGCACACATATGTTCATTGAAGCACTGTTTACAATAGCAAGGACTTGGAACCAACCCAGATGCCCATCGATGATAGACTGGACAAGGAAAATGTGGTACATATACACCATGGAATGCTATGCAGCCATAAAAAAGGATAAATTCGTGTCCTTTGCAGGGACATGGATGAATCTGGAAACCATCATTCTCAGCAAACTGACACAAGAACAGAAAATCAAACACCACATGTTCTCACTCATGGGGGGTGTTGAACAATGAGAACACATGGACACAGGGAGGGGAGCATCACACACTGGCGTCTGTTGAGGGGGGATAGGGGAGGAAGAGTAGGGGTAGGCAGGTTGGGGAGGGGTAACAGGGGGAGAAATGCCATATATAGGTGATGGGGAGATGGAGGCAGCAAATCACACTGCCATGTATGTACCTATGCAGCAATCCTACATGTTTGCACATGTACCCCAGAACCTAAAGTACAATAAAATATACATATTATTTTAAAAATATTAAGAAATAACTCAACTTGTTGAGAGCACTGTGGTTTTTTTTTTAATGCTCTTCTATTTTTTATAATTTTTCTATCATGACTGTGTATTTCTTTTTAGATAGGAGGAAAATAAAAAACAAAAGACCCAACATGCTGGCCTAATGCAGCTCTGATGGAAAGGTAGACCCCTGGCCAGAGAGGAAGATTACTAAAGCTCATCAACCAACCACTGCAGGGAGTTTTCAGATTTAGAGGAGAAGACCTGCTCCCCCTGCTAAACCTCTCCAACAAGAGCTGACAGTCTTTGCCATTGGCCTGTGGATATTCCCTTTCTCCTATTGCTTTCTCCTATTGGTCAGCCTGGGTCCCTGACACACCCCACACTCCAAGATTCTGTTAATTTCATCCAACATTGTTCAGGTGGCCCCCGTGCACCAGGAGCTGAGGATACAAAGATGACTAAGCCTTGGCCGGCAGCCTGGAGGAGCTCACACGGAGAGACCTATTAGGACTGGCCTGCTCTGGCAGTAGGAATCTGGCAGGAGCTGAATGTTCACACTCTTTTGGCAGATGGAGATGGAGGGGTCTGGGCCAGAAGGGAACGCCTGCAGCGACAGAGCTGAGAAGGGAGCTCAGATTTTATGTGACCACCCCTACCTCCTGGGAGAAGCCAAACTACAGAAACAGAGTCCTGGGCCTGCCCTGAGGACCGAAACCCAAAATGTGCCTGTACCTAAAGCACCCTCCCCTTTCCACTCTAGGACTCAGGGGAGGGAGGGAGGGAGAGAGAAAGGAAGGGAGAGAGGGAGGGCGGAAGGGGGCCACCCCTAACCTTGGTCACTGCTCTGTTGTTAGAAGAGGGATCTGCAAATGCTGTGGGCAAGCGTTTGCCCTGCAAGACTGCTGGATTGTGTGGGCATTTTCCATTAGAAGGCTCCTTCAGGATGCTGATGAGAATGCACTCCCATAATCACACCCTTCCCCATCTTACAGCTTCCTCAGGGATGGGTCTCCCCCTCCCTATATTGTCACTCTTGACAGGTTGCCATGTGGTCAGTGGGTTTCTTTGTGAGGATCAGAGAGGGAGGTCTGGGCCTGCTGAGAGGACTGAGCTCCCATCTGCCTTCATCAGACTAGAAACTGAGCCGTTCAGAACCTGACCCAACGTGTTTTTTTCCAACCCAGTTTGATTAAAGTCAGTATTACCTGAAACCCAAGACTAATGTATGTCAACAAGGACTCCCAGGTGGCCCTCTCAGCCAGGACAACTCTCCCTCCCTGCAGCCCTCTGGAACCAAACTCAACAGGCAGGAGGCGCCATTACCACGGGGCCAGGAGCCGGGCCCTCGCTGAGTGAGACCGAGACGCCACTCTGGAAAGTCTCAGGGCATCAATATTTCATGCCACTGGAGCTGTCTTTGTTTTTATGCAAATTGCTCGGGCTGCCAGATGGGCAAAGGCTGGCAGTGTCATCCATCACCAGGCTGTTCCCTCGTCAGCAACCTCGCCGGCTGCCAGGGCCCTGCAGGCTGGCCTCAGCTGTGGCCCGTCCCCTCAGTCGGTCTGCACAGCCGGACACAGCCCCGTCCTGAACACTGTGGGAGACGCAGGGGAAGCCAGAGGCCAGGTCCTTGCTCCAGGGGACTCACAGATGGACAGCTCATAATGAGATAGGAAGCAGCTTGTCACTTCAGTGTGAAGCTGCATACCTTTTATTTTAACCCACAAAGCACCTGTGTGGAGGACATAGCAGGTTATGATCCCAAGCTTACAGATGGAAGATCAAGGCTCAGAGAGGCTAAAATAATTACCTGAGCTTACTCAGCAAGCTGAGTAGTATAGCTGGTCCAGGATACCCTCCAGTACTCCAGGATCTCACCTCACCTAATTCTGCTGTGAACCGATAGGGTCCTGCTGGACTGAATGAGTCAATCTGAGACAGGGGCTGGGACCAGGAGGCCCTCCCACTTCCGTCTCAGCATGCCTGTGGTCTGCGTGGTTCCCAGGATCTGTAGCTCCCTCTCCCCCCAGCTGGACTTCCTGACCCTTGCAACACCTCAGCCAGGCCACAACTAACCACTCCCTGGTTCCCAGGGCCCAATGCCCACCCGGGAACCCAGCCGGTGGCTGCTTCCTCCTGCAGGAGGCTTAGGGCTCTGCTTTGCTCTTGCCAGTGATTGCCCCTCAGGATCTAGTATGAGAGATACCCCAGTGTTGATGCCTGGTGGTTCCATTATGCCAGGACTCCATGGGGTCTCTGGGCTTTGCCCTGTGGGAATACCTTGCTACCTATGCCCAGCCTCCAGCATTGCCTTCTTAGCTGAAGCTGCACACCCTTCAGGTTCTTCAGTGTGATATCCTTCCTAAAGCTACTGCCAGCCTATCTCAACCCCATCAGTGGGTTTAGTCCCACCAGCCTGTTCCAGTCTACCCCTTCTGCCCCACCTCCCTGACCATACAGACACAAGGCCTCAGTCACAGCACTCAGTTCAAGCTGGTACATCCCACACCTCCAGAATTCCAGGTCGGTAATGATGATAGGAGTGACACACAGTGGAGGACTCTCCAAGGACAAAGCCCTACATCCCAGGGGTAGAGCCTGCAGGGATCGGCCAATTCCCCTGTGATGTCACTAGGCTGGAGCCAGCTAAGTCAAAGGCTGCTGTAACAGCCCTGTCAAGGGAAATCGGAAGACCTGCCAGTAACTCACTCGGGTGACCTTGGGCAAGTCACAGTCCTCTGCACCTGTAAGAGTCAGGAGTAGGATCAGCAGCTTCTGAGGGCCCCCTAAGATGCTGCATCCATGGGCCAGTGGTCACTATTCCTAATTGCTCTCTTCCCCTTTTTACCTCTACCCTAGGACATAATGAGAGTGGGATGCCATAAATGACTGAAGTCAAGGTGGTAATGGTCCAGCAGCCTTTGCACAAGGCTGAAATGGTGCACTGAGGCTGGACAATCACCAGGAAGCACTGCTGCAGAGGGACTTCTGCACTGAGAGGGGACTGGAGCCGACTACTCCTGACACCTCCTTTTCCAGAAGTCCGAGTCTCAGGTTCTGTTCCTCATAGAAGAAGCAGGATCAAAGTGTCATGGGCCATGTCCTGTTACTACATGGATTCATTTCACTCTTGCAACACAACAGTGTAGCAAAGTAGACAGCAAACTCCCCTTTCAAGTTGAGGAATTGAGACTCAGAAAGATTAAGAAATGCACCAGGGCCACACCACTAGAATTTGAACCTTGGTCTGTCTGAGTCTAAAGCAACTCTTCATTATACAATGCTTTGTCGAAGGGATCCTGATGTCATTTAGGCCAGAGCCTTCGAGCTTGGAGCTTACCAGAGAAATCTGGCTGACACTCACATCCCTGCCTTCTTTTGCACATGCCTGGAAGACTCTTCTCCATATCCTTCTTCCACTCTGCAAACAAATCTCTTCTCTGCTTTGGGAGATCCCATTTATTCTATATGACTCAGCTCCAGCTGCTCCCGAGAGATAAGATCTTCCCCTCTTCTCTTTGCTTAGTTCCATCCTCCACCCTAATTGAAGTGCTCCCTCCTCTGTGATCCCATAGCAAATACTTCTATTAGTTTCCTGTTTATTTCACAGCTCTGTTTATTGAAAGCCTGCCAGGCAGTAGGCTTAGAGCTAGGTGAATATACATGCAATATTCATCCAGTTCTCTCAGCGTTCTGTGAGGTGGCTCTTGATATTTCCATCTTACAGTCCTGGGTCTACGTGTCTTTTTGCTTTTGGTTCCCCTCTCGCAACTACATCTCTGTCTACAACACTGAGCACAGTGCCAGAGCATACATTAGGTGCTTAGCAATCACGTGCTTGTATGAAGAGAAACTGCTTGCACCACTAACGTCCTCAGGTGCCAGGAGACAATGTGGAGCAGGTCCACACTGGCCTGGGGCAATGGAAATGCATATGTGACCCTGAGAATTCAGGCCTGATGGCAATTTGTTCCCTGACCTTGCAGAAAACAGCTTCTTGCTCACCTGCCCCTGGACTCACTCTCCCCCTGCCTTTGAGTGATGTCTCTCTCTTTCTCTTCCAAGTCTAGTTCCAGCATACGCTGTTGGGGTGATGGAAGCGTCCCTGAGGTGTACACAGCCCTGCTCATCCTTTTGCCCTAGAAACTGGAGGACAGGAGCTTGGGTCAGAAGGGCAAGCCTAGACCGAAGCCTGAGAGGCCCCAGGATCTGATAGGGCAGTTCGTTTTTCATGGCTTAGTGTCCAATTGGTCAGATAGAGGCCCTGGGCCCTTGGCCCTGCTCCAGAGCTGGTGTTGGTAAAAGACCCAAAGGTCAGAGTAGAGAGCAAGGAGATCAGTTTCTCCGACAGGGACCAAATTGGGCTGTGTCCCTTGGCCTGCATGCTGAAGAGAAGAGGGCCAGAGGATATATCCAGGTGGGGTCAGAGCTACCGGACCTCTACTGGGCAGCACTGGAAACAGTAACATTGATAGCCACTGAGTACCAGACTACATTCTGGGCAGCTAGGGAGGTCAAAGAAGGAGGGAATAAAGTGACTAGCAGGCAGGGTTCAGGGCCCCACCCCACCCCTAATTCAAGCAGAGCAGCTTCTCTTTTGTTGGATTTATTTCAGACTTTCATGCAAAATTTCTTTTGAATAAAGAATAATAACGATGATGGTGATGATGGTGATGATGGTGAGAACTCGCCCTGCCTTGGATTGTAAATGCCCTGGATCTCAAACCTCAGCTCCTTCTTCCTCCTTGGTCACCCAGACTCAGGCTTAGCCAGGTGCGGAAGCTAGCAGCAGGCACCCAAGTCAGTGAACAGACCACCCGATCAGTTTTCAGCCTATTGTGGCCTGTGTAGATGCTGCCTAACCTAGAGGCCTCTCTTGCTGAGCACCTCACACTCCAGTCATTAGAGAATTGCTCCTCTGAACTTTATGCCATTGCACTCAAAGATCCTCCTCTTTTAAACCTGGAACCTTGACTTTGAAAAAAAAAAAAAAAGATCCTCGTCTCCTTGAATGGCTTTATCACCTGCACCCATTTTCTTAGCCTGGAGTACTTTTCCTACAGCTTAAATGCCACATCCTGGGGCACTCACTGACCCTCAGGCAGGGTTAGCCTCCCACCCTCTATACTCACTGCTGCCCTGCACATGGTACACACCTTTAACACAGTTTAGATTCACATTTTGGCACTGCCATCTCAGGAGCTCCCTGACCTTGAGCAAACAAACCTCCCTGGTGACTCAGTTTCCCCATCTGTAAAATTGAGATCATCATAATACCCAATCCTATTGTTGGAGAGATTAAATGAGGTCATATAGGCAAAGCACTAGGCCCCACACCTGGCACATTTTACACGCTCAGAAAACGTTAGCTGCTATGAATATTGCCATTCAGTGAATTTTGGTAGCCAGTTCTGGGCTCTGTTTCCTGTGCCTTCCCCATGTCATGACTTTTGCACACACAGCTCAAATGCATTCACATTTTCTTCTCAATCGACTCTTCTGACAAGAATGGCATGTTCCTGGGGCAATAAAAGTAGAGAAGAGAAGCAACATCAGGAAGAGGAAAGAAACAAGAAAAGTAGGGGGGTTTCTAGCCATAGAAAGCCTTCTCCTCACCCAGCCTTACGGCACTGTGTTATTCAGCTGTGATCCCCATCAGTGCCTGCCATCTTTGGTCAGAGGGCACAGACCTCTCTAAGAGCACCTTGGCCATCTTCCTGCACACAGCAGGATGCGGTTAGCTCCCTCATCCCTCAGTCCCAGGAGCTTGTCTGCATGTGTCATAGCACATATCTCACGGTGAGCATGCCATTCATTGCCTTTTCGTTGGGCTGCCCCCTGGACCACAAGCACCTCAAAGGCAGCTGCGTTTGTTCCCCCTATAACCCAAGTACCTAGCACAGTTTCTTTGTCCAAAAACTGGTTGTTGATTAATTGGAAATTTAACCAATTAATAAGTCACTGGAGGTGCTAAGAAACCATGGGTCCCTACTCCTCATCCCTCTTGGATTCAGGTCTCTGGAAGCTACTTCTCAGAGCCTCCAAGATAAGAGCAGCTGAGCCCCAGCCAGGTTGAGCCCAGCTACCCAGATGGAGAGATCCCCCGAGTACCCCAGGTGAGCCACTCCTGTGCCAGGACTCAGAGCTGGGAGAAGGAACGGTACCCAGGCATCAAGTGGAATGATGTGCAAAGCCTGGCAGTAGCCTGGGTTAGAGTGGTGAAGAGCATTTGCTCTGTGTTTGTTCACAGCTGGAACTGACACTACAGTGCCCACCTGTGGCAGCTCAGCTGCCCTGGCATCTGCAGCCAGGTGTGAGCCAGGTGTTCGCATCTCTCCCAGGCCCAAACAGACCCCTTAGTTTACGGGAAGCTAGACAAGGCCTTTTATCTGGCCATGGCTATGCCCCAGGATGGCAGTCTGGAGACCAGAGCTGACGACTAGCTGATAAGCCTTGATAGTTACCTTGTAAAGGACCATATACCACTGGCTCAAAGGAAAACAATTTTTAGCCATGGTTATTTACAAAGCACCCCCACCAATTTGTTTGTCTCTAGGGTACCTGAGCACGTCCACCTGTTTTTTCCTCAATGAAACACTTCCCAAGAACCCAAGAGAATCCTGGAGAGATTCTGGAAGACTGGGCCAATCTGAGATTCTTTGCAGATGCTGGACATTTAACTTTATCAAACTGGTAGGAGTCATTCCACTCCTACATATTTGCTCAAAGGAAATGAAGCATAAACCCACAAAACGACTAAGGCATGAATGTTCAGGGAAGCTTTATTTGTAACAGCCAAAAACTGGAACCAACCCAAATGTCCATCAGCAAATGAAAGGATAAACAACTTATGTTATATCCATCCAGTGGAATACTACACAACACTAAAAAGGAATGAACTATTGATACATGCAACAACATTAATGAATCATAAAATATTTCTTCTCAGTGAAAGATACTAGACAAAAAAAGAATACATGCTGTAGGATTCCTCTTGTATAAAAGCCTAGAAAATTTTAGCCAATCTATAGAAAGCAGATCTGTAGTGAACTGGGGATTAGAATGAGGGAGAAGAGATGAGCATTATAAAGGGATTTGAGAAAGCATTGCAGGGTGGCAGGGATGTCCACTATCTTCATTGCTGTGATGGCTTCATGGGTATATACTTACGTCAAAACTTATCGAATTGTACACTTTTAATATGTACAGTTTATTGCATGTCAATTATATCTAAGTAAAGCTAATCCTAAATCAGGTAGGAGTAACAATTGCAAAGTTAGGTCCAGGGCACAGCCTCAGTTATGCCAATGGTTTCACGCTGTATCTCAGCACTCAGCACAGTGCCAGATGCACAGGGGCACAATAGACATTGCTGAACCTAATAAGTAAATGGATGTTGTCCTATTTGACTCATTTGGCCCAAGAGAAACCTTCCCTCCTGGCTTGGTCACATCCCCTGAGATGTTTGAAGAGCACCCACAGCTTTAGGATGACTAGTCGGATCCATGTTAACTAACTAAGCAGAACTGTGAGCAGAGTGCCTCTCAATCCACTGCCTCTTCCTCCCTCCTTCTCCTGCTGGCAGCCCCTTCAGATGCTCACTCCTCAGAGAACCCCAATATTGGTCCCGAGAGAGAAGGTAACCTAGATCAGTGCCAGAACTCTCTCTCCCGGCACATACACATCCTGCTGGGAGGGGCCTCCCTGGGGCAGGGAAGACAGGCACAGTCCCTGGGCACAGCCTCCTGCCTCTGGGCAGCAGGCAGTGTGCCAGGCGTTCCGGCTCCCTTACCTACTTGGATCTAGTCTCTTGTCCACCCCTCACAGGACATGGCCAACCAGATGACCCCGAGCGGGAAGCAACAGCAAACAGGAGTCACAGGAGGGGAAAAAAGAGAGAGAGAGAAAGGCTGAGGGAGCAGGGAGGGCATTGCTCACGGGAAGACAGTGCACCATGTACTGATGAACTCATCAGCTATTGATAGGAAAGGCCTTTGTGCTATCCTGTTGCCTGGGCTGGAGAGCTGCGCTGCGACGGGACCTGAGCAGTCACGGTGGGCCACAAACATTTCCTGAGCCAGAACTCAGACCTCAATGCAAGGAATTGGTGGGGTGGTCACCAGGCTTTCTGAGGTACCACCCCTTCTCTAAGACAGAGGCTCACAGCAAAAGGAACAAAGCAGCAGGCTGCCCTGCACATAGGAAAATGAGCTGGGAACAGCAAAAGCTTCCTCCATGAGGAACAACAAAAGATTTCTCATCCCAACATGGCCCAAAACACCTGCCATTAGAGCTTCTTCTGCAGCAGAGGCACTGTGCATCTACAGGTTCCTAAGAACAAACCCACAATTTCCATGGGATCAGCTGATCATCACCCAGCCGCTGCAGGGTCCCGGGATGCTGGACTGAATAGTTTTACAAAGGAAATAAGGGGCTGGGCGCAGTGGGTCACACCCGTAATCCCAGCACATTGGGAGATCAAGATTAATGAATCATAAAATATTTCTTCTAAATGAAAGATACTAGACAAAAAAAGAATACATGCTGTATGATTCCACTTATATAAAATCCTAGAAAATTTTAGCCAATCCTAGAAAATTTTAGCGGGTGGATCACCCAAGGTCAGGAGTTTGAGACCAGCCTGGCCAACATGGTGAAACCCCATCTCTACTAAAACTACAAAAAGTAGCCAGGTGTGGTGGCATGTGCCTGCAATCCCAGCTACTCAGGAGGCTGAGGCAGAAGAATCGCTTGAACCTGGGAGGCAGAGGTGGCAGTGAGCCAAGATCGTGTCACTGCACTCCAGCCTGGGTGACAGGGTGAGACTCTGTCTCAAAAAAGCAAAAAAATAAAAATTAAAAATGAAAAAAGGAAATAAGGGGAAGGGACAGGGCCTGGTAATAGAGCAGTGCTGGAGGAAGAGCCCAGAGCTACCCACTGAGGAGCAGGGAGCTCTTAACACATGGGGAGTCCCTGAAGGTGCAGCCTGTGCTCCCCAAGACAATTTTGCCTATTTTTCATAGCAACATTTATTCCTAAATCTCTTCAGCACTTTATGGTTTACAAAGTACTTTAAGTCCATTATCTAACAATGGTCCCTTGACTGAGAAAGTAGACAGAGAACATATAGAGGTCATTGACTCAAACATATGACAGTTATGTTTACTGAGGCTTTCACCAGACCAAGCATTGTTCTAAGTGTTTTATATGTATTAATTCAGTTCAACCTCACAACAACACTGTGAGGGGTGTACCATGATTCTCATTCCCATTTTATAGATAAGAAAATGGAGGCTCAGAGAAGTTAGGTAATTTGTCCAAGGTCACACAGCTAGTAGCTGAGTCTAAATTTGGACCCAGACAATCACCTCCAGAGCCTACGTGCTGAACCATTGTGCTGTATTGCCACAAAGAGATTAAGGAATGTGCTCAAGGTCACCAGCAATGAAATGCTATAAAGTCAATGCCAGGTCTTCTAACTCTCATACAGTCTTATCCCACCTCTCTGCCTCTCTTTCATACTATTACCCAAATATACCCCCTCAGGATGGTAAGGTCAGACAGCCGGGGCAGTGCTGTTCCTCTCCACCCCCGTGGACCTGGGACATCGGACTAGACAGATTCATGAAGGAAGTAAGGCGGGGTGAGGGGTCCTCTCCCTAAGGAGAGGACCCTTCCCAACATTGTCTCTCCTTCAGGCTACAGCCCTCCCAGGCAACCGGAAGGGGTCTGGCTAGAGCTGGAGAAAGCTCTGTATATCATCTCGCTCAGGCCAAGGTTCCAGCCCTCAGGTCCCACGGGACTGAACCAAGCCTCCTTTAGTATCCCCTACCCTGACCCTTCCCGAAGCAGGTGGGCGGAGACCCATCGTAAGCTCTTCGGTGCCAGGCAGGGGCCAGTCACTGAGGAGACCAGGAAAGCAACGCCTGACCGGATCAGCCAGTCACAGCAAGGTTTTCTATGAGCTGGGGTAATGATAGGGCAGCACGAGCCCACCACCACCCTCTGTTGCCTGATGTTATCACTGGCTTTAGGAAACACCCTGAGTCAGTAGCTAACTCAAACTCTGAATGCATCAGTATCCCATCTGTGCACCTTAAGCCCTGACGTGGGAGGGTGTGCTTTCCTGGGTTCACTTTGCCCAGTTTGGCCCTGGAGCCCTACCACGTGCACCCTGCCCACGGACCATGACTAGATCCTCTCTCCAGCTTCCTCCAGAGGCAGAGACAGCCAGGGAGATCCCGTTTCACGGAAGGATAAGATTTCTGAATCCAGGCACCAGCTAGGCAGGCTCCTTCCTGCCAGTCCTCCTCTTCACCTCGACAACAGCAGATCCCCCATGGAGAGCTGACCTAGCCCGAGCACCCAAGCCTCACTCAGGCCGAAGAAGACACATCTTCTCTTCTATTGCTCCTACTGGTGAGTTCTTGGCCACATTTTTTTCCTTTGCCCTACACTTCAGTCTCTGCACCTGGATCTTAACCACCATATCTAATGGCTCCAAAATGTCTTTCTCCTGGAGTTCCTGAAGCAGTCCGGGGAAATTCAGTTGCCTGCTCGGCAACGAGTGCCAGCTAGCCAGATCGGCTCATCTCCCAGCATGCTCTCAGGGAGACACGTTATTCTTACGGTCCACATTCCCAGCTCATTTTGCTCTGAGCCTTCTAAGAATGCCAGTTTCTGTTCCCCACCAGGTCTGGATCTTGATTTTCCACAAGAAGAAAGCAGAGCTGCCCTCACACCCCCATGCACCATGCCCACTTCTGCTCCAGAAATACTGGAGCCTTCTTGGGGCTTAAGGAGGCCCCAGAGCCCCACTATCAGTCCTCTGCTCAAAGCCCCACATGAGAGCCAATGGAAGAACAGGCCTAGAAGCCACAGCAGGAGAATAGATAACGGCCTCCGCGGTATTTTGTCAGGCACATAGGCAGCCTCACTGCCCACCCCACCCACCACAGGCAGATGCCTGCAGTTCCACCACGGGTGCTTTGTTCCGTAGCTCATGCCTTTGTGCACCAATCAATGAATCATTCAACAAATATTTTCAGAGATTCTTCTATGTGCAAGGTGACATATTAGGCACTAGAGTGATACGAGGATATGAATCCTCCCCCCAAATCTCTCTGTACACACTATTGTTTCCCTTACTTTATGGATGAGAAATTGAGACATGAAGAGGCTAAGTAGCATGCCCAAGGTCATACAAATTAATCCTGGAACGTAGCTCTAGTGTAGTTCTTAAGAGAGTAACCTCAAGAAAATAACTCAGGATTGGGGTGCTCGCAAAAAGGAGAGGCTGGCCTTTGGCATTTTGTTATTCAGTGTCAACACTTAGCCAGCAGGCTTGCTTGTCTGGCCCTGGGCTGCCTGTTCAGGGATAGAAGGGCAAGGAAGAAGGTATGGTGGGTGACTGCCAGGTGGAGCAGGGGCCAAGTGCACTCCCCTCTCCAGTTCCCTGGTAGATGCTACATGTGTCCACAGACACTAGAGTTGGCTGCAGAGAGTAGCTGAGGCCAGGGTCCCACCACAACATGGGAGACAGAGGCACATGCAGGAAGTGTACCAGCCTGGTTGTGGGGGATTTACTGGAGGCCTTGCACAGGGGTGGCTGGATCCACCCAGGCTGTTTGGTGGGGCACCCTAGTAGCCACATCAAGAGGACGAAAAGAACTGAGGTGGCCACAGCAGCAATCCAGGCAAGAGTGACATCTGAACAATGGCTGGCAATGAGACAGAGAAAGGGGCGACGTGGGGCAGAGATGGGACCTCATGGAGGCAGATCCCACAGGCTTTGGAAATAGATGAGTGTGAAGGTCTGGGAGAAGGAGGCCTTTACCTGAGCAGAGAACCAGACCAGGGCACACCCTGGGCACAGGAGAGGACACTGTGAGCTCAGACAATCACAGGGGCACCAAAGGAAGGCTCCAGTTATGCTCTCACAGCCTGGCCAAGCAAGGCAGCTGTTCCCCAGGGCAGCCTGGCCTGGGCTCCTACACACACTGTAATCAGCTTTTACATCATGCTCGCTATGTGTCTGGTGCTGTTGTGTTTTACATTCACCCCTTTAATTATCTCGACAGCCCTATGATATAGGTATTCTCATTTTACAGATGAAGAAACTGAGGCACAGAGATTAACTGTCTTGCACAGGGCCACAGGACTAGTTGGCTACAGAGCTGAGACTGCAAACCCTGCTGGCTCCAAAGTCAAGGTTTGTAAGCACAGTGCTAAATAAACTGCCTCCTGGGAGGATGAAGGGAGGATGTGGGGAAGGGATGTGGCAAGTTTAGGTAAATTTATCAATGGTGAATTGCGGCATGTGTCTGTTTCTCTGTGTATGTGTGTAGGCACTGCCCCTGGCTGAATGACAGTAGTCCACACGTGGTAGTGGATCTGCTGTTGTAGAACTGTGATGGAAACTTGGGTTTGAGTCACAGCTTCATAACGTAGTGACCAAGGGACCGTGGGCCAATCATGCAGCTTTCAGGACCTCAGTTGCCTTATTTGCTAAATGGGGGTAATAATCTCCGCCTTTCTTAGGGCACATCGTGAGGCTCACATCCTGTGTGGAACGGTGGGGTCAGCAGGAGTGTAGGTAACCGCGTGACCACCTCACCCCTCAGGGCAGGACAGTAGGAGGCAGCTTCACCACAGACACAGGCACTTAGAGCATGGGCCGTACAAGTCCTACCCAGCCTCCAATGGCCCAGGGACATTGGTCCCCAAGGACTTCACCTTACTGGCCCTCATGCCTGCCCCAGCAGGTTTGGCATCAGCAGGGACAGCCTCTGAAAGGGCCTGGCTGCCATACTAGTATGGGTGAAACTTGCCCATTTTACCAGTAGCAGGACAGGGAAAGGAGAAATGGCCATCCCCACCCCATGGTCCCTGACCGTGCCCAGCTCAGAGCAGCTGCCAGCATTTGCTGAGTGCCTACTGCATGCTGCGAGCTTTCTATGTGACATCACTCTCTCCCCACACCCTTTCCAGGGAGGTGCTAGCAAGGCCACTGTAAAGATGAGGAACCCTAAGTGAAGGGAGCATGAGTAATTTGTTCTCCGTCACACAGACAGTAAGAGGCCAAGCCAGGATCAGGAGCTGGCCCTCCTGTCTGCCCCCAGAGCCTGTGCTCTTGACCAGGATGGAGAGCCTGCCTCAGGCCAGATGGAGGCGGCCCCCACGCCCAGCCTGCTGACGTCCCCGCTGAATTCAGGTCTCCTGATGGGTGCTGCTCTCTCTTCGATGTTCCTAAGGCTGACATCATCACCCCTGCCTTCCACTCAGAAAGGCTGGGGGAGCTGAGCACTTGTGGTTATCCCTCCACAAGGGACCAGAGGGGCTACAGTGAGCAGCAGGGCCAGCGAGTCTTGCCTAAGACCCCATCTTACCATTCCCTGGTTGGGCAAACTGAGGCCGCTGGAGAGTGAGGTAGCATAATCCAGACAGTGAGGAACAGAATCGACACTCTTCCAGCTTGGGCTGTGGTTCAGCATGAGCTGAAGAGATTGGGCTTGGCCCTAAGCGGCACAGACACCAGAAAGGGGCAGGTTTGAGAGCCACTCACTGGGGAGAATCGGCAAGACCTGAGGCCTGGCCAACCCTAAGGTGAAAGAAAATCCGCAGCAAAGAGGGAAGTAAAGGGTCCGCGGAGTGGCCCAGGGGTTGCTTCCAGTAGAACAGCAGCGCCCTCTCCTGTCCGGTCATAAGCGGTGCCATGGTTTGTGTCACCACGACTTCCTTCAGTCCTCTCATTCACTCAAGGACAGGAGAGCCAGGCACCTGCCCACTCCTCATCCTGCTGCCAGCCCTGCGGCATCTGAGTTCCCTGTCCCCAGGGCCTCTGTGGCCCTGAGATGCAGTACACACAGTTATCTTTGCATGACGACTTCTTTCAACCATTCTCTATGGAACAGCTGCTGCCTCACCTGAATGTGTAGGAGGTGTCGGAGTTGCTAGGCAACAAACATGACCCATGGGGAAAGGCCATGGGATGGGTTCTGGACACTGCCTGCTCAGTATAGCTCCGTGACCTTGAAAAGCCAGGCCCACAGTGCTACACATCTGTGCCATTAGCCACAGAGGTCTGCAGTTCTGTTCTGGAAGAAGCACAGGGCTGAGCCTTCCCCATGCCCTGCCTGCAGGAAGTGCCTGGTCCAGTCAGGGAAGAGGTTACCTGAACCACAAAGTCTCATCCTCAGTCTGGCTGCCAACATGAAGAACTACATGGCACAGGAGGAGCAGTTGGGATGGCTGAGGTCTATGTCATGTGGGCAGGGAAAGCTTCCCAAGAAAGATCAGCCGCTGGGTGTGGTGGCTCACGCCTGTAATCCCAGCACTTTGGGAAGCCGAGGCAGGCAGATCACAAGGCCAAGAGATCGAGACCATCCTGGTTAACATGATGAAACCCCGTCTCTACTAAAAATACAAAAATTAGATGGGCATGGTTTGCACACCTGCAATCCCAGCTACTCAGGAGGCTGAGGCAGGAGAATCACTTGAACCCAGGAAGCAGAGGTTGCAGTGAGCCGAGATTATGTCACTACACTCCAGCCTGGGCAACAGAGCAAGACTCTGTCTCAAAAAAAAAAAAGAAAAAAAAAAGATTAGTTCCCATCTATGGGATGCCTACTGCATGTCAGGCACAGTGCTATACACTTTCTCATTCTTTCCCTCAAGAAGCAAAAAGAAAGGTATGATTAGCCCCAGTTAGAGGGGAAGAAAGCAGAGTTCACAGAGGAGCTGATGTGCCTAAGGTCACATATCTAGTGGGTAAAAAGATGGAATTCAAACCCAAGTTGGTCGGACTGTGGGGGAAGAGCAATGAGCAGAGGTCAGAAGATGGGAAAGCGTAGGGGGCCTCAGGATAGTAAGGGGGCCAACCTGTTCCCACGTGCCAGATGCTGAGGGACCCAAAGATGACAAAGTTCTAGGAGATAAAACATGAATCAAATAAAATCCCGAAAGGGAAATGTATGCATCTTCCAGGGAGTGCTCAGAAGGGCAAGAGTGCCTTCACCTGGAGTCCTTAGAGAAAGCTTCGCCTTCAGGTGAGGTTAGAAGTAGAGTATGCAGGTGGCAGGACTGGCCCACGTGGTGGGCTGGAGGGAGGAAAGTACAAGTATGTTCAGCAGGGAAAAGAGATCTGTTTCAGCCCAGTGCCTGTCTCAGCACTGCGCCAGGCAAGCACAGAGACTCATGTAGAATCAGATGTCATGGAAGACTCCTGAAAGTGGTGATTACGTCAGCTATGGGTGAGAGCTCAGCCTCACCCATATTGCTCGATGGCAATTCCATCGAGGCCCTGGATCACTGGGCAGATGAAAAGATCTAAGACTCAAAGGAAGTCCTGCAGAGCAGACTCCAGGCCCCTGCCTGTTGCAATGGGAGCCAGCCCTGCAGTTCCAGCTTCACCAAGGTGACTCGCCCCACTCAAGGCATCCGTCTCCGTCCAGAGTGTAGGGCAGTGGGGGGCAGCCCAGACTGTGAGTCCAAGGGGCAGAACTGATCTTGACTCCTACAAAATAGTAATTATAGTACAAAAGCCCATTGAAAGAGTAAAACCCTTCCAGAGAAGCAGATATTTTCCAGTGCAAATAGAGGCTTCTCTCCCACCACCAAACAGACAAAATGCCAAGCACAAAGCTGAAAGGAGTCAGACTGCCATGGCCAGGGGCTTCCTTGACATTCTGCACACTTCCGAGAGAGGGTAAAGTACTCACAAGCTGATCTTCAGGGATACAGCACTGCCGGGTGGTCTCTGAGCACCACGATTGGTCCTGGGCTCCAGGGTGCATTCACTAAACTGTCTGCTGAGCTCTGGCAACATGAGCAGACATGGTACTGGGCACCGCAGTGAGCACGGTGCAAGAGGACAAGAGGAACCCCCTTTCCACATGCCCCGTGCAATTTACAGGGCATCCTCCCTCCTTTGGTCCTTACCAAAATCTTGAGGAATCATGGACAAACCATGCACTTTTATTTCTTTTGTTTGTTTGATTGCCTTTTTCTTTTTTTTTTTTTACAGATTTGTTGAAATACAGTGATGCACACTCAACTAAGTGTGCTACTTGGTGAGATTTGACAAGTGTATAGACTTATGAAACCATTATAAAATCAAGATAAGAAGCGTAAACTTCACCCCTACAATCTTGACCCCCTTTGTAACTGCCCTCATCCTCCCCATCCTCATCCCCAGGCTACTGCGGATCTGCTTCCTGCCATTCTAGATTAGTTAGCATTTTCTGGAATTTCATATAAATGGAATTATTCTATATGTGTATCCTTTTTATCTAGCTCCGTGACTCTGCATATTTTCTTATTACAGATGAAAAAAATGGAGTCTGGATGAGGTAATGCAAGCAGTCAGTAATCACAGAACTGTAGAGGCAACGCAGGTGTCCTGGCCCTGAGCCCATGCACCAACTTCACCCATCATTCATTCATCACTCATTCATTCAGTCACTCACCAGAGATGAGTTGCGTGCATAGGTGAGCTAGGCCAGTGGTGCATAAAACAGACATGGTCCCTGCCTTCATGGGCTTACAATTCTTCATCCATTCATTCATTCACCTACTTAATAAGCAAGTGCTTAACAAATAATCAATCTACATCCACAGGATACACTGTTTGAAACTGGCACAGCCCCACTACCTCCAACACCACCCTGATCCTCATCTGCCACCCTCCTATCTGCAACTTTGAGCTGGACACTGGGGCAATGCAGCTGGGTCAGAGGGGAATCCTGTCCTCCAAGACCAAGCAGGTAGATAGGAAAAGCTCTGCAAAACACAGTCATGCACCCTGAACACTTGCAAGATTGCTGAAGAGTAAAGGCTGACCCCATGGAAGCTAGCGCTCCAAGCTGAGGACAAAAGTGAGCATCTACACAGGCAGGCTAGGTGCACAGGGAGGCAGAGTTTCTCACAGACACTGGCCAGGGCAGCCTCCTGGGACATGGTAGGATCTGAACAGTCTCCAGATGGGAAGAGAGGAATAGATGGTGGGGGGAGGGCGGGGGAGGAGAAAGCTATGAGAAGGAGGAGCAAAACAAGACAAAGGCATGGAGTCAGTTTGGTGCTGAGCAAAAGGGGAGAATAATGAGCTGAGAATTCCTCCTGCAGTTCTCCACGTGAAACATGCTTTCTACCAGCATGTTATATTGGCTTTACGTGTGGAGCAGAGGGGAGGAAAGTGTAAAGGGTGATTTTTGTAATTTTACAATTTACAATTACAATTCACAAAGTGCTTTCACTGTTATTACCTTATTTAGTTTCTAGTATAATCTTTGAGATGGGAATTACTATTATTTTTACCCATTTTATAGATTAGAAAGCTGAGTCGTAAAACCCAATGATTTGCTTTAAAATATACACTCCTAAGTGGTGGAGCAGAGCCTCACACCCGGTCCTTGTCCTCAGAATGGTTCTCTTTTCCCTTTGTTTTAATAATCAACATTTACTACTAATGGGGCAGCTGGAGCCGTCTACGCAGCACACTTCTGTAGATCCCGGAATATGCTGTTTGACCTTGGCACTCTCTGCCCCCTCCTCACCATCAGACCCTCATCAAACACCCTCCTATCTGTCACTTGAGCTGGGGGTGGAAGTGACAAAGAGGAACCAAGGAGGTGGGGAGAAGGGAAATGGCCCAACTCCCAGAAAAGGAAATTAATTATTTGACCAAAGAAGCTCTCCCTAATCCCCACATGCTTTCTGCCACCGGCCTACAGAGAAGTTCCTGATCAGGGTCAGTCTAGCCACAAGGAAGGTTTCCACACTTGCCCAAAGCTCACTGATGGTACCATTCCTCTCAGAAAGCGGGACCGATTCACACCAGGAAGATGGTCAGCGGGGAGCACCACCTGCGAGCCAAGACCCCAAAGGAGAAAATGGTGCTCTGAAGCCACAAGATGAGCGCAGAGCTGGAGTCCCCCACCCACAGCCTTCCAGCTGCCGAGCAGTCCAGGACAAGGCCCCCAAATCATCACGTGAATTACTGTGAAGGGATAGCTACATTTCTCCAGGGCTTACCATATTCGGAGCCAAGATTCACGCTCCGGCGGACTAATTCTATTCTCAGATTCCATCCTGCCTCCCAGCCACCCTACTGCTCACGGAGCCTTGCACAGCAGGCTGGCACCTGGCATGCTCAGCAGTGGGTACATTTCCTCATTCCACAGCTGAGGGAGCAGCAGCTCCCTGAAATTCGGCAGCTTGCAGTGGCCACTTACTCCTGAGAGGCAGAATGTGTACTCTACCAGCGCTGACCAACCAGACTTGAGCTCACCACCCAACACAAGGCACCTGAACTGAACAAAGGGGTCATGGGTTGGGAAGAGTTCTGGTCCTGTGACAATTCTGTGGCTGTGGCCTGCAGCTCCCCACAAGGCCTGGCTCCCATACAGGGACTCCATGGTCTAGTTGGAAAGACCCTGGGCCAGAAGGCCGTGGCCAAGTTTAGGTCACGACTCCGTAGTATGAGTTATGTGACGTTGGGAAGTCACTTGGTCCCTGTGACCTGGTTTCCCCATCTGCAAAACAGAGATAACATCTAACCTCCCATGATTATTGTCATCTAGTGAGATAAGTGAATGTGGAATCACTTGGAAAAGACTACAGCACTACACTGCAGGATAGCCTCATCGCCTGTAAAGGAAACTTCTCCAAGGCTGTGACCACTACAGATTTTGCCTAAGGCTAAGCCCCTTACTTCTCTCCCACTCCCACCCCCAGCCTGCCTGGCTTCAGTGTGCTCAAACTGAAACTGAAGCTACAATGAACCTCAGGAAAGAAATGTTAGTCTCTGTGTCTAGATGTCCAAGCCCACTGGACGTGATTTCCTAACCCCACCTGTAGCATGCACGCACTTGCACATACACACTCACAAACACACACACACACACACACACACACATGCAGACATACACAGTTATTTACCTTCTTCCCACCTAAAATGATTTCTCGAAATGAAATTACTCCCTATGGACACCTTGGACTCAGGCCAAAAAAATTCCAATTGCTGGTAGTTTCTAAAGTGCTCGTTATGTGGGAAAGTTGACAAAAACAATAATAGCTAAAATATAGTGATCTTTCATTCCACCAAGCATTCTACACGTGTTATCTCATTTGAGGTACCTTCAAAACAACCCTAGGAGTTATTTCCAGGTGAGGGGTTATTTAGAGGACCCTACGGATTGGCCAATCCAGCCTCTTGTTTTTCTTTCCAGAAGGACTCCCCGTTGGGTTCATAGATCTGGTTCACCTTCACCACTTGGTCCAGAGGCAGGAGTGGAGGTGATGCAAAATGGTCGAATTCTAGATATGGTTTTAAGCCATGACCAAAAGGATGTGTGAGGGACTGGCTGTTGGTGTGAAAGAAAGAGAGGCGTTACAAATTAGATTGGGCATGGAGACGTGTTTAGGTAGACAGAAGGGCTTCGTGCAAATACAAGATCATACTTTTTATTATTAAGGAATGTTAACTTCCCTTTTAGTATGGCCCCTTTGCCATCAATAATGGAGACCATTTTTTGCTGGGGAGAATCTCCCCCTCTCTGCCAGGATTCTTTTTTGCAATTTCTCCTAGTTGTTAGTTTATGCAAACTCAGGGATACAACATGATTTCAAGGGAAGCATGTTGCCAAAATAACCATGATGTTCCTTCCCAAGCTAGAAATAAGTCATTGATTAACCCATTAATATACCTTACCTTGATAACCGTGGGCCAGTCATATTCCACCCTGGCTCCTGTATAATGACCTTCTTCTTCTCCATAGCTTACAGCAGGTAGCAAAGGCTGAGGATCTTCATGCTGTTTCCCTGGCTCCCCTGGAATGGATGTGTGTGGCTGGAAAGAAATGGAGGTTGCTCTGGTCAATTTTGATAACTCAGATGAAATCCAAGAAGAACCAGGCTATGCCACAGATTTCGAATCAACCAGCCCAAAAGGCCGGCCTGGTGGCAGCTCCTTCTCCAACTGGAGGATCCTCATCAACGACAGCACCAACCATGAGACGGCCTTCTCCAAGCTTCCAGGAGACTATGCTGACCCCCCAGGGCCTGAGTCAGTGGCCCTGAATGAAGGAAACCAGCGGGTGATCATCAACATTGCTGGGCTGAGGTTTGAGACCCAGCTCAGAACCCTCAGTCAGTTCCCAGAGACTCTCCTGGGAGACCGGGAGAAGAGGATGCAGTTCTTTGACTCCATGAGAAATGAGTATTTCTTTGATCGGAACCGGCCCAGTTTTGATGGAATCCTATATTATTACCAATCTGGTGGGAAAATTCGGCGCCCAGCCAATGTTCCTATTGACATCTTTGCTGATGAAATCTCCTTCTATGAGCTGGGTAATGAGGCCATGGACCAGTTCCGGGAGGATGAAGGCTTCATCAAAGACCCTGAAACACTGCTACCCACCAATGACATCCACCGTCAGTTCTGGCTCCTCTTCGAGTACCCTGAGAGCTCCAGTGCTGCCCGTGGTGTGGCTGTAGTCTCCGTGTTGGTGGTGGTCATCTCCATCACCATCTTCTGCCTGGAGACACTGCCAGAGTTCCGGGAGGAGAGGGACCTGAAGGTGGTCAGAGATCCCAGCCTCAACATGAGCAAGACAGTCCTCTCCCAGACAATGTTCACTGACCCTTTTTTCATGGTGGAGTCTACCTGCATCGTCTGGTTCGCCTTTGAGCTGGTGCTCCGGTTCGTGGTCTGCCCCAGCAAGACTGACTTCTTCAGGAACATCATGAACATCATTGACATCATCTCCATCATCCCCTACTTTGCAACTCTCATCACAGAGCTAGTCCAGGAGACAGAGCCGAGTGCACAACAGAACATGTCCCTGGCCATCCTGAGGATCATCCGCCTCGTGAGAGTCTTTCGCATCTTCAAGCTCTCCCGCCACTCCAAGGGGCTGCAGATCCTCGGACAAACGCTGAAGGCGTCCATGCGGGAGTTGGGGTTGCTCATCTTCTTCCTCTTCATTGGAGTCATCCTATTCTCCAGCGCAGTCTACTTTGCTGAGGTGGATGAGCCAGAGTCCCATTTCTCCAGCATTCCTGATGGTTTCTGGTGGGCAGTGGTCACCATGACAACTGTAGGCTATGGGGACATGTGCCCGACCACCCCAGGGGGGAAGATTGTGGGCACTCTGTGCGCCATTGCCGGGGTCCTCACCATTGCCCTCCCTGTGCCTGTCATTGTCTCCAACTTCAACTACTTCTACCACAGGGAGACTGAGAATGAGGAAAAGCAGAACATCCCAGGAGAAATTGAAAGAATCCTCAACAGTGTAGGCTCAAGAATGGGCAGCACAGACTCTCTTAGTAAGACCAATGGTGGCTGTTCCACAGAGAAGTCCAGGAAGTGATCCGTCCAGGGTTTCTTGGATCTGTCCTCTCTTCTCTCTCTCTCCTTCCCTCCCTCTCTTTCTCTTTCTCCCCTCTTCTCTCTCTCTTCCTTCTGCCTTCCTTCCTCCCTTCATTCCTTCCTCTTTCTCCCTTCTCTCACTTCATTTTTCCAAAGACCAAAATGTATCTTTTGTGATCAATAACCATCTTTGACTACAAGCTATTTTAATAAGCCCAATAGCCATCTTTGACTTGAAGCTATTTTAATACTTCCACTGTATTTTCTAAATGGTTTCTTTTCAATATGTTATACAAAGATTTAGGGCTCTTTTCCTATGGAGAGATATTTCAGGTCCCTAAACCAGAAATATTGGTATCACCTGGGAGCATAAAATTGCAGAATCCAGGACTACTCTGACCTACTGAATCAGAATCTGCAGTTTAATAAGATCCCAAGTGATTGATTTGCACATTAAAGATGAAAAAGCACTGGTTTTGGTCTTCCTAAGAGGAAGCCTGTGAAAAAAACAAGGGTTGCTGTGAGCAAAGAGGAAGAGCTCAGATTTACTTAATTACAATAATAATAATACCTTGTATTTGTGCAGCACTGCATAAATTTTTCAAAACACTTTCACCTACATTATCTCACTGCATCTTAGAATAACCAGGAAAGTAGATTTAATTATTATTTGATTTGATTATTATTCCCACATTACAGGTGAACAAACTGGGGGAGAGCAACTTACCTAAGGTCACCCAAAAGCAGTGACATAGTCAATACTGTAGAATCTCCTGCATGCTAGCCCAGTGCCCTTTCCACTAACGAAGAGGATGTGCTGGAATTAGGGAAGGGTGGAAGGAGTTTGAGAGGCCTGTCTTTCAGAGGGTCCAGGCAGCAAACCTGAGGGCAGAGACATCCTTCCACAGATGCTTCAGGATCTCTTCACAGCCTGGGAAGGCAGCGTCTGCCTGACCCCTTGCTCCTCAGCCCCTTCCCTGGACAGTGGACAACCAGAAACATCCCTCGACAGTGTCACCTGGCTCATCTTCATGGAGTTACACAAAGACTGGGGATCCTGAGCATGGGAAGGGTGGGTCCCAGAGAACTGCTCCAGCAAAATGCACTTGTCCACTTGTCTTGAGGTTCAGCTCCTGTTGAGTTATCAGGAATTGGCCAGTAGCCTGTGGGGCTGCTCGGGAGGAAGAGCAGTCTTCCAAGGCATGCCGAGACCCAAGGCTTACCCAGGGAGGATGGCTGTGGCAGCTGGCCTAAGGACTGCCCCCTTAGGAGAGGAGCCTGTTCAGTCCACCCAGCTCCCAGAACTAGGGAGTAGAATTGGGATTCCCCAAAGGACAGGCAAAGCAGCCCCCACTCTGTCCCTTGTGCTGGGCTTGTGCTGTACTCAGTCCCAGCACCCAATACATGGCCATTCAAAGATGTGTCAACACCAGAACAACGCCCCTGGGCCACAGGCCACAGCACAGCTCCACAACACACAACTCCACAACACACAACTCCACAACACACAACTCCCAACACACAACTCCCAACACGCAGTCCTGGCTGCATCTGTCAGGGTTCTCCAGAGAAACAGAGCCAATAGGGTGTGTGAGTGTGTGTGTGCATGTGTGTATATGTGTACATATACACAGAGAGAGAGAGAGATTTCTTATAGGGACCTGGCTCACACAATTATGAAGGCTGAAAAGTTGCATGTCCCCGGGGTGAGTCAGCAATCTAGAGATTCAGGAGCACCATGGTGCCGTTCCGATAGGAAGACCAGCAGACTCAAGCCCCAGGAAGAGCTGATGTTTTATTTCAAGTCTGAAGGCAAGAAGAAAACAATGTCCCATCTCAAAGGCAGTTAGTAAGAAGGAATGGCCCCTTGCTTGGGGTGGGGAATCGGCCTTTTTGTTCTATGCAGGCCTTCAACTGATTGGACGGGGCCCACACACATTAGGGAGGGCTGTCTGCTTTACTTATTCTACTGATTTAAAGGTTAATCTCATTCAGAAACACCCCCACAGACACACCCAGAATAATGTTTGACCAATATCTGGGCACCCTGTGGCCCAGTCAAGTTGACACATAAAATTATTCATCACAGACACCCACCCAGCTCTACACACTCCTGTAAGGCAGTGCTGCAGGCACAGATGCCACCTCATGACTTCTACGTCGTGATGAGCAGGCTGGTCTTTACTTCGTGATGAGCAGGCTGGTATCGGAGAAAGCTGTTTCTCTTTTCTTTACTTCATGATGAGCAGGATGATAAGGGGAAAAGCTGCTTCTCTTCTTTCCTTTTGTCTTTATCTCCTAAAAAGCTGAACTTAGTAATCCCTAAACCTCCTTTCCATCCTAATAATCTCAAATCCCTTCTTGCACTTTAACCCCAAGCTTTGATTAAGCAGCAGTCATGCAAAGATTCAGCCTGGGCCTCACACAAGGCATTATTGCCCTTAGACCTAGGTAAGCAGGTTCCTGTCCCAGCCCATGAGTCTGAGGGTTCCAGACTTCAGAGGGTCTTCCCCACAAGTTTCTAAGTCCCCTTCCCATTTCTCCCCTTCAGTGTCCCTTCAGGGCACTCTCCAGTTCTCCACCTACCCCTCAAGCTCAAGTGAGAAGGCTGACCAGATGCCCCATGGAGCTCCAGGCCTCACACCTATGGAGTCCCTCTGAGGCCTTATGCCAGGCTCTGGTTCCAGGATGGTGGCCTGGTGAGCAGATTGTCCCCACTGACTCTGTAAACCATTACAGAGTCACACAAACTTGGGTGCCAGAATGATGATAACATTTTGATTTGGGGTGATGCAAATGTTTGTATGTACAATGCCCTTACAAAACCTACTTGCCCAAGACCTCAAGTGCGTGAGGGGGGCGCCTTAACAAAGGAGCCCACGTGCCCGCATTCAGGCCTCTGGTAGGCATGCCATCACAATCCTTTACACCAAAACCTCTCCCCTATGAGTGCTATGTGGGGGACACTGTGCCCCTCACATCAGCCCTCCGAGGTAAATATTAGCACCCCTACTTTGCCAAGTGAAGAACTGGCTTAGAGAGGTGCAAGGGCACACAGCCAGGAAGCAACAGAGGAAGGATTCGAACCTAGGTCTCTCTGATGCCAAAATATGTCTCTTTATGCTTCCTAACCAGAGCAGTCTCCACTGGGCAAGGCAGTTGCGGCTATAGACATGCAGACACCTTTGGTGCATGCCTGGGATCAGGGAGGCTGCTTCTCCAGGGGCCTCTGCCTTCTTATTCCCTCTGGCTGTGTTCAGCAGCTTGTCCACCTGTCTTGAGGTTCAGCTCCTGTTGAGTTATCAGGAATTGCCCACTAGCCTGTGAGGTGGCCCTACACCATCACATGCTGCAAACACAATGGAATAATCAGACCCCAGGACAGGCTGGGCCAGTGACCCCAGAGGCCAAGATGGAGCTACGGGGCCTGCAGCCCTAACCTGTCTCTTCCTGAGGCCCTGCCAGGAAGAGCATAGGCAGAGCAGGGCAGAGAAGAGCCACTCTCTTGGGCTAGTCTAGTTACCCTTCCAGCCTTGGAAGATCCAATCGTAAGATCTGATGCCCAGGAAGCAGGCCCTGCCTTCAGGCTGGTCTCAGGGACCGCAGCTGCAGAGGCAAGCCCTTCATTCCCAGAGGGGCAGGCGTCACGGTCCCTGTGGACCAACGCCGAGTCATCTGTTTCTTCCTTAACCACCCAGGGCAGGAGAAGCGCTGTGGGAGCCCCTCCTGCCGTGCATCTGCCCAGCCTCCTGTCTGCAGTGAGACTGTGGTCAGTAGAGGGGCACCCAGATGACTCACTGACAGAGAAAAAGGAGAGAGGCGAGAAGGCCAGAGCAGGGCTGCGAGGGGCAGTGTGGAGCACAGAGGGGAAGATGCTCCCACTACCATGCGTGGAGAGGACTTGTCAGCAGCCAGGCCGGGACAGCCCTGCCTTTAGGAGGAGCATGGCAAGGCCTTCATCCAGTGAGTTAGGATTTACTGAGCTCCTGCATGTGGCAAGGCACTTTAGAGCCCCTGAATAAAGATGCTGGAAAGAACAAAAGAGTCCTTTTTCATTTTCACAGTAAAAGTAAGCAAATAACATGAGAGAAATAACAAGACATTTTCAAGGGGTGATAGAATTAGCAAAGGACTTTCAAAGCTTGTGTTTTCTTCTCTATCAGAATATGCTGACCGTCTTTGCAGAGAACTGTGCAATGTGGGACTAACAATTGTGCTCTGCTCATCATTCTGTTTTTAAAAATTCTATAAACCATAAAGCGTTTTGAAACTTAAGGGTGAAACCTTTGTAACTTGAGTCAAGGGACCTGGCTAAGTTTGTATTAATTGTATAACTTGGGCACCAATGAGCTTCAGTTTCCTTAAGCAGAAAATAGAGATTTAAAAATACCTAACTAGCAGCAAACATGGTAACGTTCTCCCTACCCACTCCACCCCAGCAAGGAGCAGGCCCCGAGTCCTCCCTGCTGTCCTCCCTCACCCAGCCTGGCTAATAGGGACCACAGGCCCTCCACAGGCCCTCCACAGGCCAACAGAGTGATGGCTCAGGACCCACCCTCTGCTGGACTTTCTGTTAGTCTCTGACTCTCATGCTTGTGCTCAACCTCCTTGAGCTTACTTCCAAATCTGAGAAATGGACAAAATTACATCTGCCTCTCAGGCTGAGGACTCAGTGATGGAGTGTTTCTAAAATTGTGGCTGTAAAGCCCTACACAAACGAAAAAAACTATTTTTTTTTTTTTTT
>PVKP010030154.1:0-15405 GCA_004027715.1 Plecturocebus donacophilus
CATATATTTTTTTCAATATTATATCATACCTATTCTAAAAGTGATCACATAATAGGAAATAAATCACTTTAGTTTGCATAAGCATTTCACAGATTTAAATGAAATCCTGAGCAATAGAGCAAGATTCTCGTTCTCTCTCCCTCTTTCTCTTTCTTCCTTTTTTCTCTTTTATTCTACTTCTGTCTAAAAAAAAAAAAAATACAGAAAGTGCACCAGGCGCAGTGGCTCACGCCTGTAATCCCAGCACTTTGGGAGACTGAGGCAGGTGGATCACCTGAGGTCAGGAGTTCAAGACCAGCCTGAGTAGCTGGATACAAAATTTTTAAAATGCAAAAATTAGCTTGGCATGGTGGTGGGCTCCTGTAATCCCAGCTACTCTGGAGGCTGAGGTAGGAGAATTGCTTGAACCCAGGAGACAGAGGCTGCAGTGAGCCAAGATCGCACTACTGTACTCCAGCCTGGGCAACAGAGCAAGACTCCTTTTCAAAACAAAAAAAAAATACAGAAAGTTCAAAGTATGCCCATAGGCAACCAAAATGATGCTTGAATTTGGGGGAGGGGGACAGGGTCAAAGTCTCTTGTCAAACTGGATGTCTATCACCTTGAGAAGGGCAGGACTGGCAGAGTTAAAGGAAAATAACACGTCAACAGCCTCTTCCCCAGGGGCTCAGGAATGTCCCCAGCCTCCGGCTCTGGTGTGCTCTGTGCAAAGGGCTAAAAATAGCACAGGCATACTCAGGATTAAGAGGGCCTTTCAATCACAAGTCAGGGAAGTCGTGATTTTCCTCAGACAAAACCTACTGCTACTGGTGGTGGTGGGGATGACAGTCAGGAGACATGTGACTTTCTCAGACATTTGATTCAAACTTTGGCAAAGTTAAGAATCTATGAAGATAGTCTCTAAATCTCCATTTGCACCCACGCTGAGCTTTCCTAAGTATTGTTTCATTGCTTTTTTAAGGCTCTCTTTGAAGATAGAATTGCTGAATTAAAGATATAATATTGTGTCTCATTTACAAGTTTTGAATTTAATTTCACAACTTACCATTTGAAATAAATTAATGCCAGAATGGACCGGTCATGAAGTCTGTAAATAAACTGGCCCAATTAGTCAGGGTTGGTGAGTGCGTCTTAGTCCCAGCTACTCTACTTAGGAGGCTGAAGTGGGAGGATGGCTTGAAGCCAGGACTTGGAGGCTGTGGTGAGGTATGATCGTGCCATGGCACTCCAGCCTGGGTGACAGTGGGAGACCCTGTCTCTATAAATAAATAAATAAAATTAGCTCAACTATTCATGTCAGTGTTACAAATACAGAAACCAAATCCTTAAAAGGCCCGAGAGGTGGAGGTTGGGTAGGAAGGAATATCCTCCCAAAACTCAAAATCAAATGCATGCCCTGAGAACTCCATTGCATTTCCAAGTTCCATTGAGGCTCCTGGTTTCACCTCAGCAATGCGCATGCACAAAGGCCTCCTACCTGGGAAGGCACCGGGCATCTTTTTAAAGAAGTCCAAGGATTTTAGATGAGGTCGGGAGCTGGGCATGAGAGTGAGGTGAAGGGTCAAAAAAGTTAAGCTACTCTGGTGTAAACCACCACAAACTCCCTGTTCTTACTTTTATTCTTTCCCTAAAACTTTCTCACTTTGGGAGAAGAAAATTTTAACAAATCACTATCATTAATAAAAAGCTGTAAAGTGAGCTGGGCATGGGGGCTCATGCCTGTAATCCCAGCAGTTTGGGAGGCCGAGGTGGGAGGATCACTTGAGCCCAGTAGTTTGAGACCAACCTGGGCAACATAGTGAGAACTCGTCTCTCCAAAAAAGCAAACAAAATTACCCAGGAGTCCTGGCGCGTGTCCTTAGTCCCAGCTACTCCAGAGGTTGCGTCAGGAGAATTGCTTGATCCCAGCAGGCCAAGGCTGCAGTGAGCTGTGATCACACCACTTCACTACAGCCTGGGCAACAGAGGAAGGCCCTGTCTCTCAGAAAAAAAAAAGGGGGGGGTGGGCAGGAAAATGGCAGGGTGGGAGAGGGTGGGGAGGGGGAAATCATCCATAATGTCAGAGGCATGTGAACCCGAGCAGCTCCATCTTGAATAGGAGCTGAGGAAAATGAGGCTGAGACCTACTGTGCTGCATTTCCAGAAGGTTAGGAATTCACTTACAGGATGAGATAGGAGGCCAGCACAAGATACAGGTCACGAAGACCTTGCTCATAAAATACATTGCAGTAAAGGAGCCGGCTAAAACCCACCAAAACCAAGATGGTGACAAGAGTGTCCTCTGGTTGTCCTCACTGCTACATTCCCACCGGGGCCATGACAGTTTACAAATGCCATGGCAATGTCAGGAAGTTACCTATATGGTCTAAAAAGGGGAGGCGCTGAAGTTCGATCCCATTTGTCTATTTTGGCTTTTGTTGCCAATGCTTTTGGTGTTTTAGTCATGGAGTCCTTGCCTATGCCTATGTCCTGGATGGTATTGCCTAGGTTTTCTTCTAGGGCTTTTGTGGTGTTAGGTCTTATGTTTAAGTCTTTAATCCATCTGGAGTTAATTTTAGTGTCAGGTGACAGGAAGGGGTCCAGTTTCTGCTTTCTGCTCATGGCTATCCAGTTTTCCCCAACACCATTTATTAAACAGGGAATCCTTTCCCCATTGCTTGTTTTTGTCAGGTTTGTCAAAGATCAGATGGTTGTAGATGTGTGGCGTTGCCTCCGAGGCCTCTGTTCTGTTCCATTGGTCTATGTCTCTGTTTTGGTACCAGTTCCATGCTGTTTTGATTACTGTAGCCTTGAGGAGGGTGGGGAGGAATAACATGGGGAGAAATGCCAGATATAGATGAAGGGGGAATGAAGGCAGCAAACCACCTTGTTATGTATGTACCTACACAACAACCCTGCATGATGTGCACATGTACCCCAGAACCTAAAGTACAATTAAAAAAAAGAAAAAAAAAAGGGGAAGGCATGAAAAATCCACCCCTTGTTTAACACATCACCAAGAAATAACCATGAAATGGGCAGCCAGCAGCCCTTGGGGTGCTCGGTCTATGGAGTAGCCATTCTTTATACCTTTACTTTCCCAATAAACTTGCTTTCACTTTGCTGTATGGATTCACCCTGAATTCTTTGTTTTGAGCCCTCTCTTGGGGTCTGGATCGGGACCCCTTTCCTGTAACAATAATAGCACAACCCAAATACAATCACTTCAATGTTTCTTTCTTCTCTTTCCATTATTTCTCTATCTGCATTTATATTTACAGTTATAATGCACATAAAAGTTTGTGATCTACTTTTCTCCTAAACATTGACACAGGTTATTATAGAGTCTTCTGGGTAATTATTTAACTGGGTGCATAATACTACATTGAGTGGGTGGATTATCATTTAACCATTTTCCTATTGATGGACACTGAGATTACTTCCACTTTTTCCCTTATAAAGAAATATGCTGATCATCTTCAGTATTTTCCATATCTGCAGTTTGGTATCTTTGTTCAACTTTTTCCCTTATAAAGAAAAGCTAAACAAAGATTTCAAATTGCAGATACCACAATCAGCTGATGCTCAAGTCTCTTATATAAAATGACACAGTACTTGGATTTAACCTATACACATCCTCCTGTATACTTTATATCATGTCTAGATTACTTATAATACCTAATATAATGCCTACAATTCACTTTATTCACATACATATATTCGCATTTATACACAAATACATACACACACACACACACACACACACACACACACACACACACACACACAGTGCTAAGGCATATGCCCCACCCCTCCCGAAATTTTCTCCTCATGACTGGTTGTGGCACAGCTTTAAACCCAGCAAAACGCAGGAGGAAGCTGGAGTTTGTATTTTCAGTTTTGTTCAACTCTGTGAATTAGGAGTCCCATTTTCCCATCCTAGTCACGAAGCAGTCCTGAATTGTCCTTGAGTAGAAGGGAGAGATTTATGGACTGAATCCTGGTCCAAGTCAGAGAGAAAAGTATTCTTTAGAAAGACATCGTCTGATGATTATTTTGAGAGACTTTCTGGTAATCCCCAGCAAATCTGCATGTTAATAGGAATCATTTACTCAAAGCAGGGGCCCAGGAAAATAGCTTTACATAATAACAGTAGCTTGATTTGATTACTTCAATTTGGTCCTAGCTATTGAATTAAAGGTAAAGCCAAGCTTTTGGAAGTTTTACAGAATGATAAACAAAATGGGAATAGTAGGTGAAGACTGACTCTGGTTTCAACCTGTACGTCTTTATTACTTCTAATGAGCAGGGAGATGTAAACAGGATCCAGGAGTAAAAACCATTGATAATCTTCTTAGCATTCTGGATAGTTTATTGGTTTCTTTCTCACATTGAGAGCTCTAAGCCTGCCTAATATTCGCTAAGACTTCTTGGCAGCTCTTCCCTAGGAGAAGCAATTTCTTTTCTTACAGCACAGTGTAGTTTTGCTCACTTGCTCCCCAAAATACTGATAGACATTTTCAGTTGCACTCAGCTATTTTGAGTCACAGCGGCAGTTTTTTAAATTCTAGTAATTTTATACTTACAGAAGAGTCGCAACAGTAGTACAGAGAGTCCTTGGATACCCCTCAACCACAGTTCTCTCTCTGTTAACATCTTATATACCGTACATCAAAATTAAGAAATTAACCTTAGCATGAGACTGTCAGCTAAAATCAGAACTTATTCACATCACCACTTTCGCCACTAATGTCCTTTTTCTATTCCAAGACCCAATCCAGGATTCCACATTGCATTTAGTTCTCACATCTTAGCCTCCTCCAATCTGTGACCGCTCCTCAGTCTCAGGCCTCCCAAAGTGTTGGATTACAGGAATGAGCTACTGTCCCCAGCCGATCAGCAGCTTTTTGATAAGATCTCAGGAGCTGGGCAAATGTGCTCAAGCATGAACACTAAGAGGCAAAATGGTGGAGTTTAGCTGGTATATGACCCTCCTCTAGGAACGCTCAACTTGTAAGGGTAAAATGGCTCAAATGAGCATGCGCACAACTTCAGTGAACACATTGTGCATGGGGCCCCTCCCTAGTGCTGGCAGCCCACCATGCATGCAGATGAAGTGGCATTGTTCATCTGAGGTCATACCTGAGGTTCATTGTCTCACACCAAGGAAATCAAAGATGAGAACACACAAGAAGTGAAGTTAAGAGCAGAGGTTTAATAGGTGAAAGAAAGAGAAGAGCTTCTCTGCTGCTGAGAGAGGGGTCCCAAATGGGTTTTCTGCTTCTGCGGTGAAATGCAGTGGGTTTTATAGATGAGCTTGAGGAGGTGGGGTCTGGTTTGCATAGGGCACAAAAGATTGGTCAGGCCAGGTGTGCCATTTGCATAAGGCATGAGAAACTGGTTAGGGCTAGGTGTGCCATTTGCATAGGATGCAAAAAGCTGGCCACCCCTACCCTAATCTTTTGTTATTAAGATGGGTTCTCTACCTGGCCAGTGCCATGTTGCCTGTTTCTTTACTGTACATGTGGTAACAATAGAAAGGGAAGATGGAGCCTCCATGTTGAATATACTTGGCCCCAGGTAGCCCTTTTCTATAGGCACAGCTGCCGGCATTCACCTGTGCAAGCTTCCAGCTTGCTTATCTATGTCTGCAACTTGATTTTTCAGGCTGTTCTTTGTTAGAAAGGAAATTATTTTGGGGCTGCTGTTTGTTGAAAGGGAAATTCTGCCGAGGACTCTGTTGCCTTTACTATCTGCCCAAATAATTTCTTTCTACCTCCTGTGTCAGCCTGCTCCAAGGAAGAATCAGGGGAGAAGAAACACAAATCTCAGAATCATGCCAATGCATGAAACCCCAAGTCAAGGGTTGGACTAAGCACTTGGATCTTTTAAGTTGCCCACCTGGCCCTCTTCCAAGTGTATTTTGCTTCCTTTGGTTCCTGCTCTAAAACTTTTTAATAAACCTTCACTCCTGCTCTAAAACCTGCCTTGGTCTCTTACTCTGCCTTATGTTGCTTGGCTGAATTCTCCCCTCCGAGGAGGCAAGAATCAAGTCGCTGCAGACCCATAGGGATTCACTGCTGTAGCAATACCAGGGGTGGAGGACTCTGGCTAAAACGACTTAGCAGGATTGTTGCTAAGAATTGGACAATGCAAAGATGAACACAGAACCCCAAAAGTCGGGGCTCAGTTGAGAAGAGAGTTCAGAGGAGCCTGACTAGAATTTGGTCAAGGAGATGGTCTGTCTGTTCAGAAGACTATGAGGGTTTGCTGTTCTCAGGCCATCACAGATGTTATCTGCAGATACTCTTTACAGCACTGAGTCTGTTTCCAGAGAACTGATGTAAAATAGAACTGACACTCAGAAAAATAATGGTTGGAGACATTCACCACCAAAATTTTCTCCTCTTTTTTGTTGTTCTTTAAAAAAATTAGTATATTTTCAGTTCATTAGAATTGAAATGAAGGATGAGGAAAATTAAACCAAATGTGAAAAATGGGGGACTCAGTCTCCAAGTGGATATCCAGCAGGTGGCCAGTCCTGGGAAGCTCCTTGTTATATGTAAAATTGTCAGTGCTGCAAAAGAAGTAGCACTTGAATATAAATTTCCTCAGCAAGGCAATTTACTTCTATAGAAGAGTGTAACTCACAGATAGGACAATGGTGAGTGCACACCTGGATAAGGGAGGGGAAGGGGCTCTTATTCCTGACCCAGGTAACCCCTACTGCTGTCATTCCCCTATTGGCTAGGGTTAGACAGCACAGTCCAGTCTGATTCCAGCTGGCTATTTTAAAGGGAGCAGAGGTACGAGCCGGAGTGGTGGGGTGGGTAGTTTGGCGGGAAGGACAGTTATGGGTGGGTCAGAGCAGGTAATCAGGAGTCAAAGCAGGTAACTGGAGCAGGTGGCCAGAATGAGTCAGGATGGAGCAGGGGACCAGGGGAACAGATGTGAACTAGTGATTAGAACTGGTGGAGGAGGTTGTTTACTGAAACCATAAGAAAGTTAAACTTTAAAATGGAGAATTAAAGAATAAGAGAGCTGAACACACTGACACACTGATTCTTCAAAGAGAAACTTGGGGTTCACTGTATCTAACATCCCTGCATCTGAGATCCATATAAAGAGAGAAGGAAATAAGGAAAAATGACTCCCCTCCATCCAACTTCATTTTTTTTAAATTTTGTGAACAATAAATAAAATGATCTTTCTCAGGATTCTACAAAAAGAAAATATAGTATCTCTGTTTAACCTCAGAAGTTATTCCCACAGGTCTGTTTATGTGAACATAGCCTTATTTATTAGGTGTACCCAGCCAAGATCTGATGACAATGTAGAGGAGGAAGAAAGGGGTGGATCCAATCTAGAGATATTGACAGATATTTGTATAGAAGGTGGCAATTTATTGATCTTGTATACATAATCTTTCTAAAGCCTCTTTACTCCTTCTCTCTCTCTCTCTGATATCTGCTTTTCACATGTACTAGGCCACCCATACCATATATCATATATCAGTCTCTTTCCTCAGAAAGAGAACATGCATGCCAAAAGGTGGGTCAGGCTGGTGGTACAGAACAAGTTTTCTAGGAGGTTGTCATGGCCTACAAAGATCTGAGTATGTCGTCCAGTCAGGACCCCTCAACCAATGCATCCATGGGGATTTAAGTAAATATTAAACTTCAGTGTGTTCTGTTCATGCTCAGATCTCGTGATTTACCTAAGGCCTTGACCTACAACTCAATAAATGTTGCTGAGTTTGAGTAAATAAAGGCATAGTTTGTCTTCTGAAAATATAAGAAGGTAGGCCTGGTGCCACAAGAAGGGATAGTTGATAAAGAGAGACAGCAGTGTAAAATCAAGAAAAGTAAAACTATCCCATAAAACAGAAGTTGAGGATAGTCACACAGGATCAAACATGTTTAGAATTCTAATGAAAAGTCACGAGGAAAAGTTGAATTTGTTTTTGTAAGACTCTGATTAAGAAAGCAGGGACGTGTATAAACTTTAAAAAGTATTCTTTACCTAAAATTGCTCATTTTAAAATAAATGTTGGTACCATGTGAAATGTATTTAGAAATGTAATTAACATAAAGACCCTTTTGGTTTATTATGCCAGATGATAAGGTATTCTTTTGGGATTCCTGGAAGGTCCATTTAAATATTCACCCTGACCAAACAAAAGTAGGCTGCTCTATTTAATGGAGCACATTTTTGTAAGTTTTTTTTGTATATGGGCTAGTTGGGAGTACACTGTTAGAAGAAGCTCCCAGGCTGGGCGAGGTGGCTGATGCCTGTCATTCCAGCACTTTGGGAGTCCAAGGCGGGTGGATCACTTGAGGTCAGGAGATGAAGCCCAGCCTGGCCAACATGGTGAAACCCTGTCTCTACTAAAAATACAAAAATTAGTTGGGCATGGTGGCGGGCACCTGTAATCCCAGCTACTCAGGAGGCTGAGACAGGAGAATTGCTTGAACCTGGGAGGCAAAGGTTGCAGTGAGCCGAGATCACGCCATTGCACTCCAGCCTGGGCAACAAGAGGGAAACTCTGTCTCAAAAAAAGAAAGAAAGAAAGAAAAAGTAATAGCTCCCAAGCTCCCAGTGGCGCCTTCCCAGCTGCCCCCACACCGCCCGCCCCACCACGTATGTCTGGGCCCCCACTTTGAGGCCATCCACACAAACAGCTCCATGGCAGCTGGTGGGCTGGGCCCGATCCGCCAGTGTGGGGCAAACAGAATGCACGATTGATGCGGAACCCTTGGAGAGCAGCCTCTGCATCCAGGAGCCACACGGTTCCTTGCACAGAGCGGAAAGGATTAGGGTGGGCAACCAGTTTGGGAGCAAGACGCAGTAGCTCGCCAACACGCCAAGCCTTTTCTTTCTCTGCACAACCCCGCCATTGTCTGTGACATAATGCTGTTCAGTGGCCTCCACTGCAACATACAAGACCCAGTCCTGTCTTCTGGGAACAACTCAGATATTAATTTTGAAAGCAGTGGGTGTCCTTCATTCTAAACAGATTCTCCATTCTACATACAGAGGAAGAAATAGAGAATAATATTTTGCTTTTTAAAAACATTTGGTGGCTGGTTCTCCTTGCTCTGCAAGAAAGCTTGTTAGGGAATATTGAAAATGAAGACCTCCGCCCCTCTCCTGGGTGAAGAGCACATGGTCCAAGGAGTCGTACTTTTCAGGCCCACAGGATGGGCGGGAGAGGAAGTGGGACTGGTGGGAGGTGGCTTTTCACCTTCTGTACCTGGGTTAATGGCCCGTCAGTATCTAGGGAAGCTATTTTTTCACATGTAGGCTGCTCCTATTTTATGCTGATTGGAGTCTCTTTATGAAAAGAATTATTTCATTTGAAATGAGTAACCCAAGTTACTCGGCAAGGTATGAAGATTAAGAAAAGATACCAAGAGATAAATAAATGAGGTAACGGAATTGCTTGATAACTGGAGCAGTGCCTTGAAAGCTCTCTCCTGAGTTAGAACTATTCTTTGTTGTTAAATGAAGGTTAAAATACGGCATTTCAATGTAAATACATTTCCCCAGATTTCTACTATCCTCTACCACAGTTGTTTTCATTTCTTCACTGTAAGAAATCATCGCTTTTGAGTTTTATTTATGTGTGTCCTGTTTTCACGTCATTTTGACAGTTCTGTAGATATGCTACGTTTCCCTTACAGCCCTAATCACACGTCATCGCTATCATTTTTGGTAAATAGGTAATATCCCATTACACCAGTATTCCATAATTTGTCATCTGTTGCCCTTTGCTAAGACTTTGGTTATTTTCAGCTTTTCACTCTCATAAATAACACTGCTATAAATATATCAATGCATACACCATTTCTCCTTTTAAATTACTTCCTTGAAATAAATTCCAAAGAATGAGATTACGGGGTCAAAGAGTACAAACATTTTTATGACCTCTGACCCTCATTGATTTCCAAATGCCCTCAAAAGGCATTGTACCAGTTTTCAAAGAATGATATATCTGCTTTCCCCAGTCTCATCGGGCATCGAGTTATAGGGTTTTCCTGTATTTTTATTTCTTCAGTCTCAATGGATTGAGATTAAACTATCTGCCCATTGGAGTATTATTATAAGTAGCTATACAACTCATTGATCACTTAGTAATGCTTAGGAAACATCAGAAAGGAAAAGAAAGCAGAAAAAAACAAGCTGAATTAAATACTTTCTCAGTTGCGTTAAATGCCTTTGTATATTGAATATCTGTGTTCACACGAAGCTTCAATACTGAGAACAAAGAAATCAGTTCTGAAACAACTAGAATCACATCAGCACACCAGAGTCAGATAACTTAGTTTTCATTTCATAAACACATTCACGCACTCACGAAGCTCTAAACTTTGCTAGAAGAGTGAGCCTAAGAGAAACGAATGTTTACTTGTATTATCAATGCCTAAAGCACTGATTTTGAGCAGCAAAGATTTGACTCTCTCTGACCTCTTGCAAAGACGTCCAATTATTTCACAGTTTTTTTTCTGTTTTTCCTCTCTGTCTCAAGCTATCTTGAATAGGGAAAGAGTAAAAAAAGGAGTAAGAGTAAAAATAAAATAACAGGGGCAAGAGTCTCTTGGTCCTTTTGTGAATTTTGCCTTTGGCCTGGTTCTGTTTTCTGGAAATACTATGCAAACGTAGAAATGGGTAAGTTGTCTGTCAATGCACTTTGCAGATGGCGTGGATAAATGAAGAAAACCCTGAATATCTCATTCTTTGTGACCAGCTCAGCTCAAATACAGTTCCCTTAACATTTCATATGAGTTATGCCTTAGGATTTCTATAACACAATGGTTTGCACAGGGTAGACACACTATAAAAGTCCATGGGATGGTTGGTGAGTCAAATGTGGCATGTTCATAGACCACTTGGAGTATGCAATGGAAGATCCAAAGAAAACATCTAAAGAAAACAATCAGTGTCACGGAAACATTGTTTTATGGGAAACATCCACTCCAGCTGAATGGGCATCCCTTCCTTCTCGACCCCACCATATCAGGAAGAGTGTACTTGGTGTTTATAGCTGTAAGTGCCTGAGAAAAAAGAACAGGTAGATTTGTATTTTAAGGCTCCATATTGGTAACTGTAAAGCACAAACCAGGAAGTGCAAATCTTAGCTGGGATCTGTTCCTACCTCCCATCACCACCACCCACAAAGAAGAGAAGAAAAAGAGCCAGGAAATGAACCCAGAGCCGTCAGAAAAGGAAGGGTGGGAAATTTTTATTTGGCAACAAACCCAAAGAGAGGGCGGCAGGTGGGGTGGCTCATACCTGTAATCTCAGCACTTTGAGAGGCTGCGGAAGGTAGATTGCTTGAGTCCATGGGGTTCAGGACCAGCCCGGGCAACAAAGTGAGACTCTATCCCTACTTAGAAAAAATTAGCCAGGCATGCTGGTATATGCCTGTAGTCCCAGCGCCTCGGGGGGCTGAGAGGTGGGAGGATCACTTGAGCCCAGGAGGTGGAGGCTGCAGTGAGCCATGATCTCACCACTGAACTCCAGCCTGGATGACAGAGTGAGGACCCTGTCTCAAAAAGCAAAACAAAACCAGACAAAACAAAAGCCACCCTGAAGTGGGTATCCTTTGAGTTCCCGTGACTGAACCAGTTCATTGCTGACTTCTTTGTGGCTGGGAGTCGCCTCAGTCTTGCTTGCTGCTGGACTGTGCCATTGATGGAGACCCTTATGGGAGCAGGCTGGGGTAAAGCTGGAGTCAAGCTGGAGTCCTTCAGCCCTTCAGGGGAGCCGCTTCTTTCTAGCCAATCCAGGGGGTTAGTGGAAGGGTGGAAAGGTCAAGTAACTAAAAAGGGTGGACTAGAGAAAGATATGGCAATTTGCCAGAGTGGCCCCTTCCTTTAGAGTGAGGAATTGTGTGAGTGAAGGGCCTGCAGGCTGGCAAACAGCTTGTCCAACTCCAGAGAGGACCCACCAGTGTCAATGGCCAAGTGAGAACAGAGCACCTCACTGATTGCCACTGTCTCTCTCTTTCTCTCTTTCTCTTTTTCTCTCTCTCTCCCGAAAATATTTCCATTCTTAGGCTTCTGCCTCCCACTGTTACTCTGAATAGTAAACAAAGCCCAGAAAAAATGTAGAAGCAGCCTGACCTACAGAGATAGCCATGGAGATGACCAAGACTGGAATTCCAAGTGGTTCTTCTCCAAACTGTGTTGAACATTTGTGAATCTGATCTGCACATCAGGCTGAGGAGTCGTCTAACAGTAAAGCTATGTCCTTGGGGAAGGGGAAAGCTGAAGGCTGAAGAGAGAAACTTCCCACTCATCACCATATCCCCAATATCCAGGCTTTTCCTATCTCCCTCTCCAGCAAAATCAGCTGCTCCATCCCCTGGCCTCGGAGAGCACCCCGGACATACTTCTCTGGTGCACTCAGCCCATTGTATACTAACATATTTCTGTGCTGTCTTCCCAGCTGGGCCATGAGTTCATCAGTGTATTCCAGCATATCTGGGTTCACACTCCAATTCCTGTCTCCTAACAGCTACATGACGTGAACAAGCCACTTCTCTGAGACTTTTGTTTCCTTGCCCATAAAGTGCTAATAAAAGAGTCTACCTGATTGGATTGCTGGGTGGATCATATGAGCTTCTACAAAATGCTCAGGTTTATCCTCATCATTCACTGGGCAATTCTCAGTCCAGAGCACAGTACCCTAATAGCTATGGTCGGTAAAGACCATCCCACCTAATGAATGGTTCTCAGGCACTGTGGGTAAGCGTGGGGTTCTGGGTGGACAGAGTCACTGGGCACTTGGGAGATGAGGAATTTCTTTTCTGGACCTTGGAAAGCACCACTGAAACCACTTTGATTATAGCAGGTTATTTCTCTCCAGTATTGACACTTCATCCTGAATCTCCTTCCTGCCTCTCCCCAAAGAAGGACATGGAAGTGTAAACCTTCTTCACGTAAGCCAGCTAACCTTGGGGTTTTACATAAGGTAGCTCATTTGTTTTCTTTTTTCCCTTTTTTTTTTTTTGAGACGGAGTCTCACTCTGTTGCCCAGGCTGGAATGCAGTGGTACCATCTCAGCTCACTGCAACATCCACCTCCCGGGTTCAAGCAATTCTCCTGCCTCAGCCTCCCTAGTAGCTGGGACTACAGGCACCTGTCACCATGCAGGCTAATTTTTGCATTTTTAGTAGAGATGGGGTTTCACCATGTTAGCTAGGCTGGCCTCGAACTCCTGAGCTCAAGCAATGTGCCTGCCTTGGCCTCCCAAAGTGCTGGGATGACAGGTGTGGGTCCCCGTGCCCGGCCCCGTTCTGTTTTTTCTTGACACATAGTTATTGAGCCTCATGTTGTGCTAGGCATTCTGATTGCTGCTTTGAGTGCTGATGTGGGAAGAAGGTCTAGCCCATGTCCCGCAGCAGCTTGTAGCCAGCCCTGGGACCCCAGTAAGGGGCTGTGCAGCCTGGAAGGTTAGGAGCGCCCTAATAAGGCCCAGGAGTTTCTCCCTGGAGAGCATCAGGGAAGGCTCCAGGCACTGTCAAGGTGACCAGCACCCAGACCTGCAAACGTTGATATGGACCACATGAGCCACGTGGGCAAAGGCAGCTTGATAGTGACAGGAATAAAACTTAAGCTTAAGGACACTCATTTGCACACTGTATTCCAAGACTTGGGAAGGGCCCCGCCCACTGTTCACATGGTCATACGTTTTTGTAAAATTTGTATCTGTTAGATGTTTTAACCCCAACGCAGTAAGATGCCGTTTCGGCACTTTGCAGCCTGACTTCCTCCCTCTTTTCCACTTGCCTGTGTCTGTGGGTCTTGGAGTCGCCAAGAACATGCTTGGGATGTGGCTAAGGGGAGCTGACTTGGGAGGCGGGCTTAGGTTAGTGGGAGGTATTTGTGTGCTTTGCTGTCGCTTCTCCATGGTTGAATTATTGCTGGTCACCTGGGCCTAGAAACGGCTTCCAGGAGTAGCCCTGTTCCCCACTGAGTGGAGTTGCCAGAATGGGGACAAGGTTTTGCAGGGCCAGAAATCACATCCTCTGGTGTCCAGCATCAGAAACAGTTGGGTGGTGCAGGATAAACAAGGTTTAAAATGTATAAGGTGAGAAGCTGGTCTGTGGAAAAGTATTGCAGAGGTGTGTCCAGATGCTAAGTAAAGAAACATGCCGGGTGCAATGGCTCATACTGGAATCCTGGCACTTTGTGAGGCCACGGTGGGCGGATCAGGAGGTCAAGAGATCAAGACCATGCTGGCCAACATACTGAAACCCTGTCTCTACTAAAACTACAAAAAAAAAAAAAAAAAAAAAATTAGCTGGGTTTGGTGATGTGCGCCTACAGTCCCAGCTGCTCAGAAGGCTGAGGCAGGAGAATCACCTGCACCCGAGGCGGAGGGTGCAGTGAGCTGAGATCACGCCACTATACTCCAGCCTGGCAACAGAGCGAGACTCCATCTCAAAAAAAAAAAAAAAAGAAAAAAAAAACATGCGTGCACACACACACACACACACACACACACACACACAGTATTTCTGGATTCTGTGATGTTTAATATTTTTCAGCTTTTAACTTTTGTAGTTTGTTGTGATTTTCTCATTGTAAGTGAATATTCCTGTTTATGCCTAATTTCGCATTCATACTTTGACAATCTTTTTCTTAAGTGTAGAAGCTGGACTTGCCCAACTTATGGCTATCACTCATCCCAAATTGCTGCCTTGTAGACGCATTCCTGGGCTGCTGGGACCCTGGCTCTGACATCGCCAGAGTCCCTGTTCCCAGGAGGCAGCAGCTGCTCCATTCCTTGCAGGCGCCAGAGTCCAAGAGCACCGAGGGGTACCTGGGGGCCGGGGCCTGTCCCGTGGCCTTCCTTCCTGGCCACATGGCTGCCTTTGGCCACCAGCTGCCTGTGTGCAGTCTCTCTCCCGAGAATCTGTGTGGCCATTCATCACAGACCTCCTCTTGGAAAGGCAAAGAAGGTTGCATTATACTAGGTAAAGCTTATCATTTGCATCTGCCAAGATCCACGCATTTCCCCTCCCTCCCTGCCCCGCAGCCCCCAGCAACTTCCCTCCCCCCTTCTTTTTCCCTCCCTTGTGAGTTTTCAATAGTGTGTGCTTTTTTCTTTTCCCCTTCTTTCTGGTCAAGACAGGGTTGTCTCTCTGGGTGGAAAAAGGCAGTGTGTTCGTGGAGTGCAGCTGCGTTTCAAAGGTACTTTGTTGGCGAGTTATGAATTTGCCTTTGCTACTGTGGGGAAACAGGCAGATTCTCTGCCTCCCGCCCTCCCCGAATTGAAATTGATGTTATTTCTCTGCCAGTGGTACCCAAGGAAATGTTTTGTTCCATTTCCTCCCCTTTCAGGCTGAGCCCTATTTATGTTGGGAGCTGGGGCCCTGCCACTGAGAGTCATTGTCGTTACCACCAGCGTCTGAGGCTG
>PVKP010030154.1:15505-28331 GCA_004027715.1 Plecturocebus donacophilus
CTGGAAAGAAGATAAAGACCCTGGGAGCTAGAACAAGGATACAGGGAGGCCAGAGGATGGGGTGAAGGGCGGGAAGTTTCCCCATAAGAAGCGGGATCAAATTAATTATTATTTTGGTGGCCGCCACTCTTCTCTACCCCAAGCCAGGCAGGACTCACCCTCGGCCCTGCCCGCCCCAGCATTTCCAATGGAATACCTAGGTGGCCCAGGGGGACCCCTGACCCCTATATCCTGTTCCTTTTTGCCTGCTTTGCTACTTTTCTCCTTGATAAAAGGAGAGAGTGAGAGATAATTAACAAAAAACATGGCCCCAGGACAATGCAACAACTGGCCTTGGCCGGCCAGAAATGTATCCTGGTTTTCTAGGTGAACTTTCTCCCATCAATCTTTCCTTTAACCTCTCTGTTAGTGGAAGCAATGGAACACCCCTCCCCTCCCCTGAGCAAATGCTTTCTTTTGACTGGAAACAAAACAGGGGCTCTGCGAAGGCTGCGGTGAAATCTGGGTGGTATAGACGCCGCACAATGGGCCCGCTGTTCCCGGCCCAGCCTTGCGTTTCACAGCAGGGGAGGGGCGGGCGTGAACGGCCTGATGACTGGAACAATCCCTCCGATTCAGGCCTACAAACGCATCTTCTGTTCCACACCGAGGGGACAGAAAGGAGAGAAGCGACAAAGAACGTGAGGCGGGGAGAATTAAAACAAAATGCGCTCAACTCAAAATCTCTCCGCTCCTGCGGATTCCAGAAAGCGGCTCGATGGGCAGAGCCTTCAGGAGGCCTCGGCCACATCGGAATGGCTTTCTCTGGACTCTGATTTATTGACGAAGCTGAAGAGACTAGCTGGAGAAAGGCCTGGGGGCGTCTTTGTCTCCGAGATGAAGGACAATAGGCCACAGGGCGGAGATCTCTTGGGATGCTCTCGGTCCTGCCTTTCTCTTGCCCTCTCCTCCATGCAAATACCAGCAGCCGTGACAAACGACTGGGGGTGTGCCTGGGAGAGCCGCTGACCAGGCTGGACCACTTGAGGCCTCCTTAAGAGGGTATTATGGTCAGGGCGACGCTTGTGCTGTGAAGATGGCACACTCCATTTTGTTAATGGCTCTCATCAGCACGGATCATCACCCCCTGCCTGGCTGTCAGGGATGCAGCTGGCCAATTCGTGGCGCCCTCGGAGAAAGTCCCCTTTCCCTGGCGACCAAGATGGAGACATCGTGTTCACCTCCTTGAGCAGAGGGGAAGGTGACCCCCAGGGCAGCTTGCCTTGTAAATTACCATGAACACAAAAACATACAGCCCCTTCTCGGCCTGGGACCCTCACCCATAAATTATGGCCAGGCTGGGGAGCAGAGCTCAGGAGAGACTGGGTGCTGGAGAGTTCCTCCCCCAAACCCCGCGAACAACAGCGAGGCCTCCGGGTCTGGGAATGGGCTGCAGGGGTAGCTGGCATCCTGAGTAGATGGGAACCTGGAGTATCCCAGAGGGTCCCTGCTGTGTTCTCAGGAAGAGTCCAGAGCCAGACCCTCTTGCCTCACAAATTCGCCAGGAGATTTTACCCAGGTCTTCTGTGGCTTAATACCCATCTCTTCTCGCACTTTCCTGTCTGCCAGCCTCCAGCCTTAGACACCATCAGAGAAAAAAGAAAAGAAGAGAAATGAAAAGGATGGAGGGAGGGAAGGAGAGAGAGAAAGGAGGAAAGAAAGAGGGAGGAAGACGAGAAGAGGGAGGAAGGGGAAGGAAAGAAGTAAAAGAAAGAGGAAAAAAGGAAGAAAGAAGGCAGGAGAGAGAAAGGGAAGGAAAGAAAGAAGGAAAAGAAAGAAAGAAAAAGAAAGAAAGAAGAAAGAAAGAAGAGGGAGGGAAAGAAAGAGAGAAGGAAAGAAAGGAGGAAGGAAGGAGAGAGAGAAAGAAAGAGAAGGAAAGAAAGGAAGGGAGGAAGGAAACCGCCATGATTCATAGCTAAGAATGAGGGAGGGTGACTTCACCAAAAACGAGTTTCCCATCCTTGATTTAAGTCTACAGAAGCTCACTTATATATAACATATATAGTACCAAATATAATAACACCTCGCTGCTGCTGGCCTCCGTCCAGGAAGGACATCTCCTTATACATGTCAGGCACCTTGTAACCTGGAGTATCGAGTTATTTACTAGACTTAATGTTCCAAGTAATAAATGTCTTTCCCACTCCTTTAAAGCCACACGTTTTCAAAAATATCAATCATGCTTCCTCAAATGCATCACACACATCCTCAATTTTAAACAGAAGATACCAAATTGAATTGCATTTCTTTTAATTGACTCAGGCTCAAATAAAACATGATGTGCGAAAGTGCTCTGTAAACCCTAAAGCACAATGCACCCGCGGGCTATTCTTCTTCCTCTCAATGGCTGTACCCTCCCGCCTCAAACCCTGAGGATGACGGTCTGGGAGGTTTGGTGCCTGCTTTTATAGCTTCTCTGTGTCCTTCAGCTGCCACTTTAGCTTGTGAGGGCACCTCGTCTTCATTCTACTCCGCTGTTTCTCTTGGCTTGTGAAGCCTGTTAACAAGGTGTAACAAGTGTTGAAACTCTGGCTTTGTGATTCTGGGCAAATTACTTAACCTCTGTGTGCCTGTAAATGGAAATGGAAATAATAGTTACCCCAGGGTATTATTGAGAAGGTTAAATGAAATAATACACATCAAGCATCCAGTGGGGATTGGAGTAAATATGCAATAAATATGAGTGCTTATTAAAATGATAGGATTGGTAGGTGTGAATTTCAGTGCTTGCATTTGGTACAATAGGCAGATCTTTAATTTTCATTTGCTTCTTTCCGGTTTCTTGGCTTGATTCTGTATCAGAAGGTGGCTGGATAGTGCGCTTCTGGAAACTGAAGCGCCACGTGATTATGAAGCCAGTTCAGAAGGGAGCAGGAATTTGACAAAGAGAACTGAAGTTCCCACCAAACCCTCACCCATGCATCTCATGATTGTTCTTTGCCATCTTTGGCAGTCCGAAAGGAAAAATAAAAGAGAAGTCCCATTTTGATTGGCATACAGTTGATTAAAAGTTCTGAGTCTAACCCACGCAGGGATTAGAGTAACTTTATCTGTTGAGAGCATTTTTGTAAGTGCACAAACGCCAGGTCCGTAGCCCTCCGGTGGTCCATCTTCTCTTATCCTCACATCTGCATTTCACCGAGAAGTAAGACTCACAATGACAACACAATAGCTGTCACTCCTGACGCACCTACCCACGCAACAGGCCTGATGCTCAGAGCTTTATTTACATGCTGTTTTTTGTAGCCTCACCAGTGAGGTGGTTTTTTTTTTTTGAAGGTCCATAATATGCTGGAGGCTCATTCATTTTCCCATAAGGGGCTGACTCCCAGGGAGGTAAAAGGATGTGCCGGGAGTCACCCAGCTGGCCAAAAGGGTCCATGTTGCCGAACTCCCAATTCGGTGCTTTTGCCACTACCCTGTGTCATATTCTTCTTGGTCCAGCCTCCCAGATTCACTGTTGGTCTCACCAGATGACTGTCGTTTCTACATCTTGTCGAAGGAAAGTCTGGCACACGTGGGTGGCGGCCAGGGTCAGAACTGCCTCTGTTGCAGCGCCCAAAAGATATGCCTTAGATGAGGAGAGAGCAGGGGACCAAGCAATTCTCATGCTTCCCCAGGTTGCAGTTTATTTTCCCATTGGCTGCATAATTTTGTTTTATTGATAATACATGATTGGGGTAAATGAATCTCCACTAAGAACCACTGTTGAAACTTCATCCTGTATATTTTTATCAAAATAATACACACAGATATGAGTGAGATCCTAAACTTGAAAACACTTGTCTGTCTGTTTTTTCATGAGCAGGAGAGTGCAGTGTTTAATGATTTGGAGCATGTTACATTCCTACCCCACAGGCCTGCTGAGGAACACATGAGTTAATATCTGTGATATATTTACAACAGCATCTGGCACATGAATAGTATTAGACAAGTGGAGTCATAAATAAAACAAAATATGGTTTTATATAGCAATACACACAACTTTATGTATTAACACAAAAAGATCAACCTTTGCTTTTTCAAAGACTATACTATATTCCATTCTATCATTGTTGATTGAATTAATTATCTAACGATGGACATTTAGCTTTTTCTAACTTTTGGTATGTAAACAATGATGTGACAAACATCCTTATGTATATTATTAATAATATATGCATTTTATCATGCATAAATACATATATATATCTTAACATGGATCCTTATGTATACGATTAATAATGTACATATTTTAATGTCTTATTATTTCCTGTGAATAAATTTCTAAGAAATAGAGTTACTGGATTAAAAGATGGTATAACTAGTCTGTGCTCCAGGAAGGTTAGACGAAATGGTGTTCTCACCAAACCCTCGCCAATGCATCTCATTATTGTTCTTTGCCATCTTTGGCAGTCCGAAAAGAAAAATAAAAGAGAGGTCTCATTTTGATTTGTATACAGTTGATTAAAAGCGAAGCTGAGCATCTTTTCATGAGCTCTGTACACATCCTCTGCCCATTAGTCTACCAAGGCCATTATTAAAATTATTACCACTTTGTCTGTCCCATATGATGAAAATATTTGTGCCAGTTTGTAGTTTGTCTTTTAACCTTGTTTCTGGCTCCTTGTGACATATAAAGCAAGGGTGGAGGGAACAACTTGGAGAAAGCACCATTTCAGCAGAGACAGGGAAGCCAGGTCTTTTTTATATTTATTTATTTATTTTAAAATTTTTATTTATTTGTTTGTTTTTGTAGAGATGGGGTCTGGCTATATTGCCCAGGCTGGTTTTGAACTCCTGGCCTCAAGCAATCCTCCCTCCTCAGTCTCCCAAAGTGCTGGGATTACAGGTGTCTTAATTCATGGCTAGGGGTCCACGAGGATCCCTAGCGTAGGAGCATACAGGGAGGGATGTCATTTCAAGTAAACAGACAACCTGGGTGGATTCAAAGGCCTATAAAATACCTAAAGCCATCAACCTCCTTCTGTCAATGAAAGCGAGATCGAATGTGTCACCTGAGACCTATACAAGGATATAAGTCCCATCTGTTCCTCCCCTCCCCTCCCCTCTTCTCCTCTTCTCTTCCCTCCTAGCATGAAGGCAGCTGCAACAGTATGTCTGGTGTCCAGGATACAGGGTACGGAGATAGGGGACAGAGAAAATAACTCTTTGGATGCTGGCTTCAGTAAACAAGCAAGTTGCTTGATTCAGCAAAAAAGCAAATGTACCAAGGCTGGTGAGAGGCAGGTTGCTCACTATCAGAGAATGGATTTACAAAGACGTTAAGAGAGAAGGGTGGAAAGAACCCCAAAGTGTTGGATAAGAATTAGAACTATTATCAAATAATAATTTAAAAATACATATTTGAGCATTTTATGTGTATATATAAAACAGACATACAACATACGCACATATAGCAATTTCTGTATATGTATATATAATGCACATACACAGGTACATATAGAAATTGTTATAGATGGGTACATGTATCTGTAAATGGACACTTACACATTCACATATGTATTTGCTCTGTCCCTGAGACAAAGACTCCTCAGTAACAACGAACCAACTAAGCACTCAGACCTTGGTTTCTAAATACCTACACCAATAGCATAACAGAGAAGCTCTATGGAGAATGAGTGATTCAGGGTTGGAGAGAATGAGTGATACAAGTATCTTGGTCCATTTGCATTACTATAAAGGAATGCTGGGTAATTTATAAAGAAAATAGCTCTATTTGGCTCAAGGTTCTGCAGGCTGTACAAGAGGCATGGTGCCAGCATCTGCTTCTCATGGGGACTTCAGGGAGTTTCTACTCATGGTGGAAGGCAAAGGGAGCGGGCATCACATGGTGAGAGAGAAGAGAGGAGGAGACACTAGGATCTTTATAACTGTCAGATTCACAGCAACTAAGAGTGAGAACTCACTTTATCCCATGACAGTGGCACCAAGCCATTCATGAGGGACCTGCACCCGTGACCCAAACGCCTCCCATAGGACCTCACCTCCAACACGGGGTATCAAAGTTCAACAGGAGACTTACAGTTCAACAGGGCCAAACACGCCATATTCAAACCATAGCAACAGGGTACATAGAAAACTAGCCTGGGACACATAATTGTGCCACAAAGGAATGAAAGCCTCAAAGAATGATAGAGACATGCCCACAGGGTGCAGAAGCCAGCTTGAACAAGCTCCCACTGGCCAGAGCTAGGATAACTTGGGAATCAAAATAAATAATCATAATATCAGGTTACAATACATCAAATAAAGTAGGAGTCCAAGTGTCTGTTCTGATACAAATGAATGAATAAATAAATGGGGAAGAAAAAAAATTTGTTGCTAATAGTAGAATGCCTGTTAACAAATGTAAAAGGAACCAACCATGGCTGGCTAATTTTTGCCTTTTTTTTTTTTTTTTTTTTTTAGTAGAGACAGTATTTTGCCATGTTGACCAGGCTGGTCTTGAACTCCTGACCACAAATAATCGTCCCAGCCTCCCAAAGTGCTGGGATCACAGGCATGAGCCACCATGCCCAGCCCAATTTCCGTTCTTTTAAGTGACACAGTTTGTAGTACTTTATTACAGTAGCCGTAGGCAACGAATCCAACATTTTCCTAAAATATGCAAATGGCCAGTAAGCACATGAAGATGCGCAGCATCATCAGCCATCAGGGTGAATCCAATCAAAGCTGCTGTGAGTGAGCACTTGCCCCGCCATGACTGCTAAAACCAAACAGGCAGGGAATAACAAGGGCCAGTGAGAATGTGGAGCAGTTGGAACCCTCAGACATTGCTGGTGGGAATGAAAAATGGTACCACTTGGGAAACAGTCTGATAGCTCCTCAAATGGCTAAACATAGAGTCACCATATGACCCAGCAATTCCGCTCCTAGTTATACACCCAAGGGGAATGAACATATGTGTCTACACAAGAACTTGTGCATGAATGTTCATAGCAGCATTATTCATAGCAGTCAGAAAACAAAAATAATCCAAATGTCCATCATTTGATGAATGGATAAATAAAATTGGTACACCCATACAATGGAATGTTATTTGGCAATAAATGAACTAGTAACATGAACTCATAAATAAACTATGACGTGGATGAACCTTGAAAACATCATGCTAAGTGAAAGAAGCCACTCACAAAGGATCACATATTGTATGATTCCATGTATAAGAAACGTCCAGAATGGGTAAAAATGTAGAGACAGAAAGTAGGTTAATACCTAAGGCTACATCGGTTGAAGATACTGGGGGTGACAGATAAAGGGTATGGGGTTTCTTTGGGAGGCAATAAAAATGTTCTAAAATTGTAGTGATGGAGGCATGATGCTGTGAATATAAAAAAAGAACTATTGAATTGTATACTTAAATGAGTGAATTATATGGTATGTGAACTGTATCTCAATAAAGCTGTTTAAAGTGTAGATGGAATTACGAACATAGATCATCACCATTTGGCAGTCATCATAGCTGCAATTAATTGGAGAGGAAGTAGAATAAGATAATGGTATAATCTCATACTATCTTCCCACAAAATGCAAATTACATGCATGTACAAAGGCAAAAATAAAGCCTTCACAGTAAAGCTGGTAGAATATAAGTTGGCCAGGTCATCAAGGGTCACAGTGTGGGGAGAGGTGGGCATCAGGAGCCTCCTGCTGTGACACAAGGAATAATGGCCTGATTCTGGTCACAAGGAAACACTGATCAGACCCAGATTAAGGGTCACCCTATAGAATAAAAGATCTGTACTCCTCAGAATTGGTCAGGACAGGAGAAGCAGGGCAAGACAGGCTGAAAGAGATTCATGAAACCTGAAGACTCTACGTAGCACAGGCCCCTGGATGGGATTCTGGACCGGAGAGGAATGAGAGACATCATGGGGATAGTTTGGCTAAATTTAAGTGGGGCCTGTGGGGTGGAGGATGAGGTTGTATCATTGATGACTTCCTACATGGGAAAACTGTATGTAGTGTGCAGAAAAGAACTCTTGCTTGGGGAAGGTAGACGCTGGAGAATTTAGGAGTGTTTGGTGTATGGCTTGCTTTCAAATTGTTCAGAAAAAGACTAATGGCAGCTTGTGTGAGTGTGTGTGTGTGTGTGTGTGCACACGTGCATGTGTGTGCTTGTGTGCATGTGCACATGTACCTGGGAAGAGAACAAGGGTGACAAGATAAAGAAGGTAGCATGCTAACAGCAGAGAATTGTGCATGAAATAGATAACACGTCCTCTTTGTACTGTTCTTACAACTTTTCTGTATGTTGTAATAATGACCAAATAAATAGTTTAAAAGGGCTATCAGGTTATAGAATGAACTACCTCACCACCAATATATATCTAGAAAGATTATTTAAATGAATTTTTTGCACCACCTCTACAAAAAATTATTACAGTTGTGTGTGTGTGTGTGAGAGAGAGAGAGAGAAGAAAATGGACAAAAAAAAAAAAAAAAGAGCAGCAGTGACAATGAAAAAAGGAGGTCTGCTTTTAAATCCTCTAACAACACAATGTTTATACAAAAAAAATGTTGGGGCCTCGAGAATAAGAACAGAGCCCATCAAGCTCGCAAATACTCCTCAGGTGTCACCTACAGCTGTGTTCACAAATCACACTGCACACTCACTTCATGGTTAGAGATGAGACTCAGACACAGACTCCCTTCACCCCAAATGAAGGAAGGATCATATTCCAGCATCCATAGGCTCACCACTCACTCCAACCCCGTTTGGAATCTGTAGAGTTCTTAGGCTGCAGGGATGTGATTTTCATAAAGTGGTTGAGTTTGTGGCACTGATAAGACATAAGCTTGGTTTTAAGTCCTCTCCACCAAAGTTGTATGATGGAGTGGAACCTTCCTGGAACAGATGGACACTTGGAAGAGCCTCCTGGGATGGGGAGGTGGTTTGACAGGAAAATAGAAGGGGTAATTCCAGGCCTGAGGGTGCAGTACAGAGCAGGGAAGAGAAGAAGTGCTACAAGAGTCAAGCAAAGAGGGAGGCCTGCTGAGGAGGCTGGGGAGGGTGGTGAACTACGAGGGAATGGGGGAAGGAGACTCTGAAGCTTCCAAGAGTAAAGGCATGGTTTTGGGGATACAGCCAGTGTTGGCAAAGTGTAGGCACTGAAAAGCCTTCTTGGGGCAACATGCAAGAGAGGAGGTGGGATCGTAAAGAAAGGGTCCTGGCAGATAGTTCAGGTTCAGTAAAGCACACACCAGAGGATCCTGGGTGTTTTAATTCATTATCATGCTGTTATAAAGGACTACTTGAGACTGGATAATTTATAAAGGAAAGAGGTTTAACTGACTCGCAGTTCTGCATGGCTGGGGAGACCTCAGGAAACTTACAGTCATGGAGGAAGGGGAAACAAATATGTCCTTCACATGATGGCAGGAAGGAGAAGTGCTGAGCAAAAGGGGGAAAAGTCCCTTATGAAACCACCAGATCTGGCCATACTGCCCAGAGTAATTTACAGATTCAATGCTATCCCCATCAAGCTACCAATGACCTTCTTCACAGAACTGGAAAAAAACACCTTAAACTTCATATAGAACCAAAAGAGAGCCAGCATAGCCACGTCAATTCTAAGCAAAAAGAACAAAGCAGAAGGCATCACACTACCAGACTTCAAACTATACTACAAGGCTACAGTAATCAAAACAGCATGGAACTGGTACCAAAACAGAGATATAGACCAATGGAACAGAACAGAGGCCTTGGAGGCAACATAACACATCTACAACCATCCGATCTTTGACAACCCTCATAAAAACAAGCAATGGGGAAAGGATTCCCTGTTTAATAAATAGTGTTGGGAAAACTGGCTAGCCATGTGCAGAAAGCAGAAACTGGACCCCTTCCTGACACCTTACACTAAAATTAACTCCAGATGGATTAAAGACTTAAACATAAGACCTAACACCATAAAAACCCTAGAAGAAAACCTAGGCAAAACAATTCAGGACATAGGCATAGGCAAGGATTTCATGACCAAAGCACTAAAAGCATTGGCAACAAAAGCCAAAATAGACAAATGGGACCTAATCAAACTCCACAGCTTCTGCACAGCAAAAGAAACAGTCATTAGAGTGAGTCGGCAACCAACAGAATGGGAAAAAATTTTGCAGTCTACCCTTCTGACAAAGGGCTGATATCAAGAATCTACAAAGAACTAAAACAGATTTACAAGAATAAAACAAACAAGCCTATTCAAAAGTGGGCGAAGGATATGAACAGATACTTTACAAAAGAAAACATACATGAGGCCAACAAACATATGAAAAAATGCTCATCATCACTGGTCATCAGAGAAATGCAAATCAAAACTACATTGAGATACCATCTCAAGCCAGTTAGAATGGCGATCATTAAAAAATCAGGAGACAACAGATGCTGGAGAGGATGTGGAGAAATAGGAACACTTTTACACTGTTGGTGGGAGTGTAAATTAGTGCAACCATTGTGAAAGACAGTGTGACGATTCCTCAAGGACCTAGAAATAGACATTCCATTTGACCCAGCAATCCCATTACTGGGTACATATCCAAAGGATTATAAATTGTTCTACTATAAGGACACATGCATACGAATGTTCATTGCAGCCCTGTTTGCAATAGCAAAGACCTGGAACCAACCCAAATGCCCATCGATGATAGACTGGACAGGGAAAATGCGGCACATATACACCATGGAATATTATGCAGCCATCAAAAACGATGAGTTCGTGTCCTTTGTAGGACATGGATGAACCTGGAAACCATCATTCTCAGCAAACTGACACAAGAACAGAAAATCAGACACCGCATGTTCTCACTCATAGGCAAGTGTTGAACAATGAGAACACATGGACACAGGGAGGGGAGCATTACACACTGGGGTCTGTCAGGGGGAAATAGGGGAGAGACAGCAGCAGGTGGGGAGATGGGGAAAGATAGCATGGGGAGAAATGCCAGATATAGGTGATGGGGAGGAAGGCAGCAAATCACACTGCCATATGTGTACCTATGCAACAATCTTGCATGTTCTTCATGTGTACCCCCAAACCTAAAATGCAATTAAAAAAATCAGATCTCATGAGAACTTGCTATTATGAGAACAGCATGAGGGTAACTGCCCCCATGATTCAATTACCTCCCACTGGGTCTGTCTCATGACACATGGGGATTAAGGAAACTACAATTCAGGATGATATTTGGGTGGGGATACAGCTAGATCATATCACCTGGTTTCTAAATGAGCCGCCAAATGTAATTCTCATTCTTCACTTCAAAGACGAGGTCATTAAGACATGTGCTTTTGACACCTCATTCCTGCCACTGGTTCATGACAAACAATTGGTTTTTGCTCTGTTTACTAATTTCTCCCTGTCTAATCCACCCTATCTTAGCTCAGGCTACTATAACAAAGTACCATAGACTAGTGACTTATAAACAATAGATACTTATTTCTCCAATTCTAGAGGCTGGAAGACTGACATCATGGTGCCAGCAAGATCGAGTTATGGGGAGGAACCTCTGCTGAGTTGTAGACCATTAACTTCTTGTTGTATCCTCAAATAGTGGAAAGTGGGTGAGAGAGCTCTCAGGGTCCCTTTTAAAAGGGCACTAACTCCATTAAAGAGGGATCCAACCTCATGACCTCATCACCTCCCAAAGGCCCCACCTCCTAATATGATCCCATTGGGCATTAGATTTCAACATATGAATTTTTGGAGGACACAAGCATTCAGTATATATCACTCTTCCAATTTTTAATAATAATATTGGAGATATTGATTCACTGTCTCCTGACACCCATTGCTGTAAATGTGACATCTGTTCTCAGTTTAAGTTTTATTTGTGTTTGTCTTCTTTCTAAAATCTCATAAGACTGTTCTGTTTATCTCTGCATTTAATTATACTGTGACTAAGTGAAGATTCATTTGTCGTGGTGCAGCATTTATTGTATACGTGGTAGCAGAGAACTTACTTTAATTCTGTGTCTTTCTTTAATTCTAAAATTTATCACCTGAGTTTTCCACCTATTTCCATCTGAAACACTTATGAGGTATATGTTGGAGACTCTCAATCAGTTATCTAAGTCAATTAACTGCTCTTGCATAGTTTTTATTCTTTTTATCTCTCTGAGATGCATGCTGGGTGAATTCTTAAGCATTGTTAATTAATTCCCTCCTCAACTGCATCAAGTATGGAGCTTGATTTTATGTCTTCAGTCTTGTATTTCAATAACCATATTTTTCATTCCAAGGATATTTTTATTTTGTTTATGTTCACCTGTACTTCTTCCATTTCTGCCACTATTTCAGAATTTCTCTTCCTTCATTTCTGGGAGGACCTAAATTGCATTTATTAGAAAGTCATTTTCCTATTTTGCTGTTATTTTCATTTCTTTAGGAATTCATTCTCCAGGTTGTTGATTTTTTAAAACGTGTTGCTCTTTCTTTTTTTTTTTTAGAATAAAAAGAATAAAAGAGAGAAAGAAAGAGGAAGAGATTTTAGAAAAAGAGAGAACAGGAGAAAGAAAGAAACAGCAAAAGGAAGAAAAAAAAGAATGAAAGAAAGAAAGAGGAAGAGATTTTAGAAAAGGAGAGATAAAGAAACAGCAAAAGAAAGAAAGAAAAAAAAATGAAAGAGAGAAAGAAAGAGGAAGAGAAAGAGGGAGAGAGAACGGGATTCTTGTTTTATTGCCCAGGCTAGAATACAGTCTAAAAATGGGTATTAAAAACCTCTTTTATGCCAATAATTGTGCTTAACAATGGAGACAGGAAGGAATAGGGGATGAAAATAACAAATAAGC
>PVKP010030155.1:0-28226 GCA_004027715.1 Plecturocebus donacophilus
ATTTGTTATTTTCATCCCCTATTCCTTCCTGTCTCCATTGTTAAACACAATTATTGGCATAAAAGAGGTTTTTAATACCTATTTTTAGACTGTATTCTAGCCTGGGCAATAAAACAAGAATCCCATTCTCTCTCCCTCTTTCTCTTCCTCTTTCTTTCTCTCTTTCATTCTTTTTTTCTTTCTTTTGCTGTTTCTTTCTAAAAAAAAAAGAAGGGGTTGGCTGTAGTGCCCAGCAGCTTTCCTGTTCCAGATGGCACATGATGCGCTGTCAGGGAGTCTCGGAGTCTCGGGGTCCTCCAGGTCCTTGCAGCGAAGCCACTGTGCATCTAGGCTGAAGTCTGGGTTCCTTGTGACCAGAGGGACCTGAGGTAGAGGACTCTGTGCTTTCCCTGTGATCTGAGGAGCAAAAGAGATGGCACTTTATCAGCTAAGAGGGACCTTAGGGTTAAGGAAACAAAAGTTACTTATGGGGGGAGGACTCAGTTCTTGACTGGCATGCCAACTTCCTAAATGCCTATGGCTACAGGAAAAACCACATTCTTGGAATATTCCCTAACAAAAGGAACTATCAGATAAATTGCCAGACCCCTCCTAACTCTGATCTGCAGCTCAGACCACTATAACTCTGACTAGACAGAGGACCAGCCCTGCAAACATTCTTTTCTGATAAGCCACTGCAGACCTTAAACCAGGTTCAGCCAGCTTATAGAGGCTGCACAAGAACTGACTTTATGTTGAAAGATGAACGATAGGACATAAAGAGCCAAAGTCCACCTCATGTTAGTGATAAAATCCCACTCCGAAGTGAACATGGGATGTAGGTTGTATATGTGTTTACCCATTATGCATCTGTTTGGCTCCCCTTGTAAATATGTGAAGCTTTCCTCCTAACCTGCTGAGTATGTATGATACAGACTCTGGGAGGCATAAAACCCAACCTGTTATCCCTTTTGAAGAGAGAGGACCTTTGCTCTGCCCTGGAGACATTCTCTTCCTGGTTTGCAAACTGTATTGCTAATCAGGCTCTCCTTCCTACATTTAGCCATTTAGTCTTCTGGATGAACTCTTTGGCCGAGAGCTCCAAGAGCAGCATTCTTCTTCCTCATCTGACTCTTCCTTAAAGAAGCAGGTATTTCTCACTTGGCAGCACTGGGAAACCAAGGTCACAGTCCGTTTTCCAGGTGAGGAACTTGCAGGGTGAAAGATGCTCGTGAGGGTCAGGATTTGCATTCGTGATGGAATCTGGGCAAGTCCGGATTGGCCATTTCCCGCCCTGAGCATCTGCGGCACTCAGGATCGGCCGCTTCGGGGTAGACGAAACCAGTTAGACGGGGCCTCTGCCCTCTGTAATGTGCACGAAGAGACGCAGCAATTGGAAGAGGCTCTAGCGGGGTTTGTTTTCTGACTTGCCCTTTGCTTAAAAGTCTCTTCGTACAAGTGGGAATTTGGATTTCATGCGGAACAGTGCAAGGATCAAATCTACTCTTTAAAGCCCAGCTTGGAGTAGGCCCTAGGCAAAACTGCGGTGTCTGTGAAGCTGGTTTCTAGCTCCATGAGATCCTTGTTTCTGCCTGTCTTGACTTCTTTCTTCCCTCTATTCCCCTAGCTCCACAGCCACCTTTCTCCCTTACAAAATTCCCCTCTAGAGTAAAGTAAAAAAAAATGACTGTTAAGACAGTGTTACATATACTCCTGGAGAATTTTACCTTTTGAGGACAAGCAGCCTCAAACCAAAGCACAGTTGCAGTTATACAGTAGAAAGAAAAGCCCACTGCAATAAAAGTACTTAACATTTCTTCAGTACCTTCTCAGCACCTGGCAACTGTGGTTGACATTGTCGTGTCTCTCTTTTCTTTTTCTTTTTTTTCTGAGATGGAGTTTCGCTCTGTCACCCAGGTTGGAGGGCAGTGGTGTGATCTTGGCTCACTGCGACCTCCACCTCCTGAGTTCCAGCGATTCTCCTGTCTCCGCCTCCATGGTAGCTGGGACCACAGGTGTGTGCCACCATGTCTGGCTAATTTTTGTATTTTTAGTAGAGACGGGGTTTCACCATTTTGGTCAGGCTGGTCTCCATCTCCTGACCTCAGGTGCCACCCACCTCAGCCTCCCAAAGTGCTGGGATTACAGGCATGAGCCACCACGCCCGGCCTGTGCTTCTCTGTCTAGCAGCTGTCCCACGCCAACCTTCCTCCTCCCCGGTTTTGGGTTCCAGGAAGGTGACTGCATCCCGGTGTTGGGAGGAGCACGTTGCCTTGGTCTAGTTCAGCCATGCTCCCTGGATTCCTGTTGCCGGGAATTGGCTTAGCATGGCGATGTGATGTAAACTTGCTAATGACACATAACGGGGCTTATGGGCAAGGCTTTCCTCCTCGGTATAAGCGGCGTCTCGGGACAGTCTGCCCTCCTGTTCTCCTGCTGGTTGTTGCTGCTTGGAGCATCTTCTGCCGTCTTGTTTCCACTCAGAAACCGCGTTGAAGATGTCACAGCAGAATGATGGTATCTGAGTCCTTAATGACGGTAAAAGACACTGCTCAACAGCTTTGGAACTTTTTGTTCTGGAAGTTAATAAATTTCTTATAGATATTTTTCAGGATACTTTTAGTTGGGTGTTCTGTTATTGAGAGCTGAAAGCATCCTAATGAATGCCCTGCTGAATGTTTTATGTAGGTCATCTCACTTGAGCCTCCCAACTTTGTGTTGATGACAAAGCGAGGGCTTGGACAACTTAAATAACTTTTCTCAAGTCACCCAGGCAGCAAGTGCGGCATCAAACACAGGTACGGCCTTTCAAGTGCTTTGCCATCCACCATGATATGGCCCCAAATCTGACTCTTGCCTCTACCTCCTTCTGTGACCCTAAATAAGTCCTTTAACCTTGTTGGGTCTCAATTTTCTCATCTATGATGAAAGGGGCTATACTGGGTGATCTCAAATGTCCTTTTCAACTCTAAAACTAGAAGAATAAAATTTCAACTCTAAAATTCCCCATGGGGGACCAAATCCAGGGACCCACTGTACAAGAATAGAGGCCTCAATTTTTTGGACTCCTTGGATACAGATAAGATAATACAACTTGGCTGAGCATGGTGGCTCACACCTATAATCCCAGCACTTTGGGAGGCCGAGGTGGGCAGATCACGAGGTTAAGAGATGGAGACCATCCTGGCCAACATGGTGAAACCCCATCTCTATTAAAAATACAAAAACTAGCTGGGCATGGTGGCACATGCCTGTAGCCCCAGCTACATGGGAGGCTGAGGCAGGAGAATCGTTTGAACCCAGGTGGTGGAGGTTGTGGTAAGCCAAGACTGCGACACTGCACTCCAGCCTGGGTGACAGAGCAAGACTCCGTCTCCAAAATAATAATAATAAAAATAATCCAACTTTGGGTAATATAAGTAGAAACAAATGTGTTGTAACGTATCAGGTAGATTACAGTCACAGTAATGCCTAGGAATGGCCTGGCGAGGGGCTTATACTCCATGGCTGCCCACTGAATTCTTCAGCTGACGCCAGTGCTACCACCATACTGGGCACTGGAGGCCCTTGCTGGCGGTCTTAGAATGAATTCTAGACTGTTTTTTAATTCTTCACAGTTCCAGTTCTTTCACTTCCATCTGAAAGTCTCAGATGGAAGCATTGCGGTTCTATGGACTTAAGCTGTAGGCCCCAGTTACCAGGATCTGGGAGATCCAGTGTCTTGGGTTGGGTTTCCCCTGGAGCAACCTTGAAACAAGGAATTCGGTGGCTTATTTGGGAGGTAATTGAAGGAAACACTGGTAGGGGAGTTGGGAAGTCAGATAGGGAAGGGAGTGAAACAATAAAGCGTTTGTTATCAAGCAAGTTCCCCTGTGAGGAGCTCAAGCTCACTCCTGCCTGGGAATTCTGAAAGACAGTGTAGACCATGTGCCTCAGGGTTATCCCACTGACAGGCATGGTGGTGGGTCTAGGTTGTTTACTCATCAACTCTTGGCAGTCCTTGGCTGAGGCTCTGCTGGGTAGAGAGGTGAAGTGTACCTCCCCTGGCATTCTCTGCTTGCCCTGCAAAGTGGGCTCTGCAGGCCAGAGAAAGCCCTCAGGCAGTGAGTTAGAGGAGTTGGCAATTGGAGTCTGACGTTTCACAAGCACCTGGTGTTTACTGCTTCTTATCAGCATTCTTCCACATACGGGAAGAAAGTACAGATGCCAGGCAGCCCCAAACGATCAATACCCATCACAGGTGGCTTGTGAAAGCTTGTCAAGCAGACAGCAACACTGTGGGAGAGGCTGCAGCCCACACAGACCTGGGTCCTGGGGTGCCTGCAGCAACTGGCTTGCCTTTAGGAAATGCAGCAGTGCAGGCCCCGTGGTGTCTCGTGGCTTTCTAAGTATCATCTCATCTCTTATGGGATCATAAGCTTCTCAAGGGCAGACAGCATCTTCAACATTTTAAATTCCCTTACCCCTTACCAACTGCATTCTTTACAATGCTAACCCCATAGCAGTCACTAATACTTTAAAAAGTTAAATTCAGGGTTTTCATAAATACCTTAATTTTTACTTTATATACGTTGATGAAAAACTAGAATCCTTCGTATTTAGAAGGAGCCCATAAGTCAAGCAGAGCCCACCTTGTTCACGCCAAACCCCCTTGGATAGTATCCCTGTTGTGACTGGTGGTCACAGCTATTGTCCAAGAACTTCCAGGGGGCAGTGTGGTGTCACGGTGAAGAGTGGGGCTCTGCGGGTTGCTTACCTGCCTTTGAATCCTGGCCGAGCAATTTATGCATAGTCTTGGACAGAGTGTGCAATGTTCCTTATCTTAGTATTTTTCTCCACAAAATGGGGATAATTGTAGTATCTGCCTATATAAGGCCGTAAGGGTTAAATAGAAAAAACAGATACAAACGTAAGTCCATATACTAATGTATAGATACATATATATTTATATATCTATACCTGTATCTATATAAATACAGATAGCACAGAGCAAATGACACACATTCCATCCTCAAGGTGGCTATTATTATTCCAGAGACCGGTTATTCCATCCTCCTGAGGGTGAACTTCCTCGTTTGGGAATAGCTGCTATTGTTAGCAAGTGCTTTAACGTATCAAACCCAGATCTCTTCCCATGCAAGGGTTCAATCTTGAAACTCAGTTTGAAATTTCACTCTTCCAAAGAAATAACTTGTTGGCTTTATTTGATTTTTAATGGACAAATAATATTGTCTATGTTTATGAGGTACAAAGAGATATTTCTATACATGAATATGAATGATTAAATCAGAGTAACTAGCATATCCATTACCTCAAATAGTTACAATTTCTTTGTGGTGAGAACACTTAAAATCCTCTCTTCTAGCTGTTTTGAAATATACAACACATTATGATGAACTGTAGTCACCCTGCCATGCAGTAGATCACCAGAACTTATTCCTCCTGTCTGAAACTTTGTGCCCATTGACTGACGTCTCCCCTTTTTTCCGTTCAGCCCCCTGCCACCCCAGCCTCAGGCGACCACCATTCTACTCTCTACTTCTATGAGTTTGAGTTAACATTTCACACGTAAGTGAGAGAATGTGGTATTTGTCTCTCTGTGTCTGGCTTATTTCACTTAACGTAACGTCCTCTAGTTTCATCCGTATTGTTACAAATGACAGAGTTTCCTGTTTTTACTTAAAGCTAAATAGTATTCTTTCGTGTCTATACACCACACTGAATAATCCATTCATCTGTGGATGGAGTCTCAGGTTTGTTTCCACATCTTGGCTGTCGTGAATATTGCCGCAGTGAACATGGGTGTGCAGATGGCCCTTTGGTATATTTGTTTCCCAAAGGAATAATTTTTAAACCTGTGCTGATCTTGTTTTGCCTTCTGAAACTATAAAGGATAATTCTCTTTCATTTGCATGGTTTGCCTTCTTCTTTTTCTTCTTCTTTTTTTAGACAGTGTCTCACTGTGATGTGATGCCCAGGCTGGAGTGCAATGGCACCATCTTGGCTCATTGGCACCATCTTGGCTCACTGCCACATCCGCTTCCCGGGTTCAAGTGATTCTCCTCCCTCAGCCTCCTAAGTAGCTGGGATTACAGGACCTGCCACCGCGTCAGACTAATTTTTGTAGTTTTAGTAGAGATGGGGTTTCACCATCTTGGCCAAGCTGATCTTGAACTCCTGACCTCAAGTGATCTGCCCACCTCGGCCTCCCAAACTGCTGGGATTACAGGTGTGAGCCACCGTGCCTGGCCATGATTTGCCTTCTAATGAGAAAAGTGTATATTCACTCCTAAGGGTGTTTCCCAAAGTGTCTTCTGAAAAAGCTGCTCTCCAGAGGGCAAAAGTCACAATGCCCATTCGTACCTTAAGGGCCCTGAGAAGTCCTGCAGTAAATTGTTCCTAAAACTAACTTGAGGAATGTGACATCTTTTAATGTCCCTGCAGTTCCTTGGCGTAGATTTTGATTTGTTTGCTCTCTTTTCAACAAGGTTCTTGGTGTTGGCCACAAATCCTACAGACATTGAAAATAAGTGTTTTTCTTTTTCACAAAAATATAATTTAATAATCTTTCTTTGGAAAGAAATTCAAAAAACTTTTTTCCACATTTTCCTCTTGCTTTTTTCAGGACATTTTATACTATCTGCACAATTGGAAAGAAACAAGAAGGGGACACAAACAAAGCCTGCTCTCTCAGCCCTCTTCTGCCCCTCTCACGGAAAGCTCAGGCTTCTTAAAGACCAGCTGCTCCCACCCCCAGCAGCTAGAGATCGAGGAGGAATTCCACATAGTACTAAGCCTGCTGCTCTTTTCTCCACAGCCACTGCCCTGGAAGACTGGTTTTCCCACATTGTGAACACAAAAAATTAAAACTGAAAAAGGCGGGCGTGTTTTCACCGGAACCTTCCCCTCTGTACCTCTTCTCAGTGCTCCTGAAACATCAGCGCTGGAGAGGAGTATCTGCTCTGTTCATAAAAGGAGCGACTGGGCTCCTCAGCCAAGCCAGTGGTTTCATAAATACCATAACTTCAGTGTTTTTATAAATACCATCATGTTTACTTCATAGGTTGATGAAAACTAGAATCGTTCATATTTAGAAGGAGCCCGTAAGTCAAGCAGAGCCCATCTTGTCCACGCCAAACCCTTTTGAGAGCATCCTTGTTGTGACCGCTGGTCACAGCTATTGTCCAGGGACTTCCAGGGGGCAGTGTGGTGTGCCATGTTTCCACAGCAGATCAAGGCATCTGGATTCCAAGAGGGAATGTTCTAAGCACAGGTTGAGAAAAAGGTCAGTTCCAGGATTTGAATGACAATGGCTCCTCCTCCTCGTTTCTGCCTTTTACAGGCAAACCGTGTGATTAGGTTTGAGGGAGAGTGCCTTGGGGAAGTGCGAGCCACAGGATCTCAGTGCTGGAAGGAGACCTGGCCATCACCAAGCCCAGACTTTCCATTTCACAAATGAAGCAGCTGCAGCCCAGAGAGGTTAAGTGCTTTGACCCAAGCTACAGGGCAGAGAAGCCTGCTTCCTCTAGCTCTAAAGATACCCTTCTTTCCTTTGCTTTCCCTCGTTCTGTGGGTGGGGCTATGGGGATTTTTTTTTTTTTTTTTTGCCTTTTCCCCACTTGCAGCCAAGAAATATACTTCTGTGCTTAAGATCTCTTTCATTCATTCAATAAATATTTATTAAGTGCTTACTGGGTGTCAGGCATTGTGCCAGGGCATTCTTTCACTGCGTCTGTTAAACAAAGATGATTTATTTCTCTCTGAAGCTTGTAGAATGAGGCCCTAGGCTAGTTGCTACATGCACAAAAATACACCATTTTGTTTATTCTGCTTCCTGGTACCAGACACATGGGCCCCAGTCACCAAAGAACTCCACTGGTGTTTCCAGCCCCTTGGTATCTCTTGAACCCAGACAGTCCATATATGAAGCCTCTGACTTAAAGCTTTACAGAGATAACCTGCAGAATCTTCGTGTACCTCTCTCCTTGCAGGGGACAAGAGGTGGTCTCTTCCTTGAACACCCTGGTGATACAGGGTGGCCCGAGGGTGGCACACTTGTGCCAGCCCCCACCTCCAAAGTGTGCGAAGCTTGGCTAAGCTAATTGGGGCTGTCTCCCAAATTCCTAAATTTGGCTTACATTTGGTGGAGTGTGGCTCATGCCTGTAATTCCGGCACTTTGAGAGGCTGAGGTGGGTAAATTATTTGAACCCAGGAGTTCCAGAACAGCCTGGGCAACATGGCAAACCCCATCTGTACAAAAAATACAAAAACTAGCCAGGTGTAGTGGTGCATGCCTGTGGTCCCAGCTACTAGCGAGGCTGAAATGGGAGAATGGCTTGAGCCTGGGAGGCAGAGGTTGTAGTGAGGGGAGAGTGTGCCGCTGCACTCCAGCCTGGGTGAAAGAGTGAGACCCCGTCTCAAAAATAAATAAATAAACAAATAATGCTTAAATTCAATAATCATTCACTGAGCACCTTCTATATGCCAGTCACAGGTCTAGGTACTTGTAGGTATCATTGAATAGAACAGGCCAAGACCTCTGGCTTTGTGGAATGTACCTAAGAACTGGCTAGCACCTCCCCATGGATTCACTGGTAACTGAGTCCAGAGTACAAACGACACATAGGACAGGCCCCAGAGGCTGCTCACCAAGATGGAGTAAGGAAGTGATAATGAGGGCTTCCAGAAGAATAAGCTTTATCCACTCCTCCTCCCCAGGTTTTCTGGGCCCTGACTTGGCTGTGCTCTCAAGCAGCTATTGCTCCTGTCTTTCCTTGTAACTGAGCGCTCTGATCTCTGGACATTCCCATAGCTGTGGGCAGTGGAGGCTGTGGGAGGACCAGCCTTACCTCCATCATTCCACCTGCGGAGAAGGGGGGCTCTGTGGTGACTGGGGACAAGGTGTCCAGCTTATTTCAGCATCGACCTGGGGGACAGAGTCTAGAAGCATGCTCCACTAACACTGTGGAACTCAGAAGTATTAAAACCCAGTATTTTCCTACCCCATCAAGTCAGAAGACTGAAGAAGAAGCTGTTTCACTAGAGCGAAGGTTTTCAAAGTGTAGTCCTTGGAAATTTCAAAATGTGGTCCTTATTATTTTTGCTTAACAAGTTACTCTAAAACATAGTGACTTAAACAACAAACATTTCTTTTCTCACAGTTTCTGTGGCTCAGGAATCTGGGCATGGCTTAGCTGGGAGACTCAGGCTCAAGATGACTCATGAGGTTGCTGTCAAGCTATGAGCAGCAGTGGTCTCATCTGAAGGCCTGATTCACTTTGGGAGGGGGATCCACTTCCACGTTCATGCACGTGGTGGTTGTTGGGGCTCTGTCTCTCATGGCATGAGCCTCCTCATACGTCTGTCTCATAGCATACCTTCCCCCAGGGCAAGCGTTCTGAGGGGATGAGAAGGCACCTGAGATGGAAGCGACGGTTTTTTTTTTTTGAGATGGAGTCTAGTTCTGTTGCTCAGGCTGGAGTGCAGTGGCACGATCTTGGCTCACTGTAACCTCTGCCTCCAGGGTTCAAGTGATTCTTCTGCTTCGGCCTCCTGAGTAGCTGGGACTACAAGTGCGTGCCACCATGCCCGGCTAGTTTTTTATTTTTAGTAGAGATGGGGTTTCACTATATTGGCCAGGCTGGTCTCGAACTCCTGACCTTGTGTCTGCCCGCCTCGGCCTTCCACAATGCTGGGATTATAGGCGTGAGCCACTGTGCTTGCCTGGCAAAGCTACAGCCTTTAGAGAACCTATGCTTGGAATTGACATTCCATTACTTTTGCCATATTCTATGCGTTAGAAGTAAGTTCAGTCTACATCAGGGGAGGATATTACACAAGGGTGTGAATACCAGGAGTGGAGATGATTGCATGCCTTTTTCAAGAGGCTTATGGTAGAGGCTGCCTACCATACCTGGGAACTTACTAGAAATACAAATGGTTAGACCCCATTCCAGACCGATTGAATCAGAAACTATGAGAGTGGGAACTGGGAAGGTGTGTTCTGACACTCCTTTTGGGTGATTCTGATGCATGCTAAAGTTTGATAGCCATTGGCTTAGAGTAGGGGTTGGTGAACTTCATTTTAGGCACAGAGGCCCCTGCTATCTCTGCCTCAGCTACTCAGCTCTGCCATGTAGAGGAAAAGTAGTTATAGACCATATGTAAATAATGGATATGGCTGTGTTCTAATACAACTTTACGAAAAGAGGTAGTGGATGGGATTTGGGCCCCCAGGCTGTAGTTTGTCCACCATGCCTGAGAGTAGTAGGGACATTTTATGTGATCAGCATTAGATGGTGTTACCTTCACATTTCTTTCTCTTTTATTTTTAAATCAGACAAAGCTGTTTTCTGTTTCCTTCCAGAATAGTCTGAGATAATTCTGACTCCCCAGATCCTGAGAGATTACCAAGACTTAGAATAAAGGATTGTGCATATGCTTGAGTTTTCTGATGTGTTTTTTTGTGGCTGCTAGTAAATCACAAGCTCTTCGAGGCAGTATATGATAGAGACTATGAATGTGTGCTTTGGAGACAGACAGATGTGAGTTTGAAATCCGGTTCTACTAGCACTGTGAATATGGTGACTTAGCCTCTTCGTGCCTCAGTCTCATCATCTGTAAAATAGAGAATAGCATGCACCTCACACAGTTATCATAAGCAGTTGTTCTAATTACCTACTGTCATGTGTCCAATCACCAAATTTAGTGGCTTAAAGCAGCAACAGTTGGGCAGGTCTTCTGCTCGGTGGTGTCATTGGTGGCTGTAGTCATCTGTGGGCTGGGTGGGGCTACATCTCAGGTGGTGTCCCCTGTCAGTCACGTTGGTGCTCGCTGTCAGGAGCACCTTGTTGTCTTCCACACGGCCTCTCTGTGTGGCCCGATGCTTTCACAGCAGAGCATGGCATCTGGTTCCAAGACGGAATGTTCTAAGCACAGACAAGTGTTGGGAGCTGCCCAGGATCACTTCTGCAGCCAGTGTCAGGACTAGCTCAGATCCCAGGAAAAAAAAATGCAGCCATCTTTAAGCCACTCCAGGAGTAAATGAAAGTAATCACAAGAAGTGCTTATCGCATGCCTGGGCTACGACAGAAAATAAATACTAAGTACATTAGGAAGCAGGATCTCTCTTGCCCGGTTCTTTGTGTCCTGTCCATGAGGACTTAATGCTATTCAGTCAGCAAGTGTTTCTTTAGGGCCTGCTGGATATTTCTGGAAGGTCACAGTAGGATTCTTCTCTTCTCTACACTCTTTCATGATGTGGTCAGTTTCCTACATGGCTTGTCACGACTCTTTGGTTTCCTGAGAGCTCTGTAGGCTTAGCACTCTCCATTCAGAAGCTACCTACCCTTCAACAAGCCCAGGGAGAAAAGAGGTGGCTTGGATTAGAAGCATACTCTGAGATGATTTGATTGGAACCAAGGTCTTGTCTCCTGTCAGCTGCTGTGATATGGATTCTCAGCCACAGGAAAGGACAGTCTGTGGGTAGACAGAGGGTCAAAGAGGACGGTCAAAGAGAACTGCCCTCTTATGCTAACTGTAATGGAGACTCCTGTGAAATCTACCCCTTTGTTAGGAGGCTATGGGGTGGGGAAGTGTGGACTGCTTAATTCCCACTAGGACACATCTTTTGGACAATAAGCAGCTCCCAAATTTTACAGCATGGGAATATGAGGCTTGTATTTGGAAAGTTTATTTTAATTGGGGTTGAAGGCTTATCTTAAGCTAGAATAAAGTAATAGTTGCCAAAAGAAAAAAAGAGACCAGGCAGGGTGTCCCACAGCAGGGATTGGTGAGGAGGACTAAGGAGAAATGGAGAGTGAGGCCCATTACAGGGGCAGCCGCTGCCTGTCCCCACGTGTGGCTCTGCAGGCAACTGTGGCTGGATCTTCACATTTTTAAAGAAAAGCCTGAAATCTAGACTTTTAATTGGAATTTCCACTTACAAAATGTTGGCAAATAATATAAAAATTTAAAACTACTATGTTGGCCCATTAAACACACACACACACACACACACACACACGCACACACACACACTCCAGCAGTCAAAGTACTCCCAGCAGATGTCCTACAAGTTGACCTGCAAGAGATACAGGCAGGAGGCTGGACCCTTTTCCTGAGCAACATTTCTCCTTATTGTTTTAGCTTGAAGGCCATATCATAGTAGAAATAGAACAAGGGCAGGGAGACATTGGGTATTTACAGAATGTTTTGGGGGTAAAATTTTTCTGAAAAAATACTACAACCTTTTATTCTTACTTATTTAGTCACCAAAATTATAATGTCACCTTGCATGAGTGCTGATCTCTAGAGTATCAGCAAATGATTAAGTTTTGATAAACTTCACATAAAAGTGCAAAGAAATGTCCATGTGTACCCCCCTGACTATTTGAGGGCCTTGTGGGATCTTCCTATTTTAAAGAGGAGGAAATAGAGATTCACTGAGGTTCTTTTAGGAACTGACTAGCAGTCCCAAGGAAATCCTATTCGTGTGTGTGTGTGTGTGTGTGTGTGTGTGTGTATCTGTCTGGCCAGGCGCCAGGCTGGAGTGCAGTGGTGTGATTTCGGCTCATTGCAACCTCCACTTCCCGGGTTCAAGCAATTCTCCTGCCTCAGCCTCCCGAGTAGCTGGACTACAGACGTGCCCCACCATGCCCAGCTAATTTTTATAGTTTTTAGTAGAGACGGGGTTTCACCATGTTGGCCAGGATGGGAAATCCTATTCTTGAACTGAAATACTAAGAATATCTATGCCAGTATCCAGGTAAAACTGTATGTGGTAAAGAGAAGTAACTATGACTAATATATTAACTTGTGAAGACTTGGAAAGCAGGAAGAATTTAGGTTAAATATAGGAAGTATTTAGAGATTGGAAGGGCTGAAAAATGGATAGAAGTACAAAACTTTATTTTTTTTTCTTTTAACATGGAGTTTCTAAGAGAAAGAATGAACAGCTTTCTTCCTGATATCCTCCGCAAGCAATTCTGCTCAGAAGGGGGTAGGTGAAGGAGGCACCCTATGGATACTTTTCTATCCTGTAATTTTTTTCTTGGGCCCAGCAAACAAAGGCCCAACTTACTAACTTACCCAAATGATTTACCAGCTGTCTCATCTCCTAGGAGGTAAACAGGCAATAAAATAAATGAAATTCCTATTCTCTATTACTTGACCCCCACAAATCATCACCCACCCAGGGTGAGCATTTATCTCTAAGGCATCACAAAAATATTTTCAATGCTATCTTCTTTATTTGGAATAAGCAAAGAATCCAATGATGATATGTCAGTGTAAGGAGAATTCTGCAAGCAGTAACTGATGAATTTCAGACAATGAAGAGAGAGGGAGAGAAAGAGTGTGTGCGTGTGTGTGTGTGTGTGTGTGTGTGTGTTGTGGGAGTAAAGATTCTTGGGGGCTTCTCAGTTTGTTTTACTCTGTGACAAACCTTTCCTAGGATTAGATCACTTTTGAAACTTCAGGCCCTCACAGAGCAGTTGATAGATAAGATCATGTGGGATATTACTTTCCACGTTGGTTACTTGCGCAGTCTATCTTGAACTAAAAGCTGTTGTGCCCAAATGAGGACTTTTGTGTGGTGCTGGTGAACAGGGGGGTGCTGTCCTGTCACCATGACAACAAACATTTGCATGAAGAGCAGGCTCCTCAGGCCACATTACAGTCACGTGGTCTAGAGGGACCCCCTTTGAAGCCCGTAATCTTTTCCGATCTGATTGTTAACATCTTCTGAACATAATCATTAACCATGTTCTGTAACAGATAATTACCTCCTGTAGTTAGCATATTCTATCCCTGAGTGGTCTGTGACATTCATGTAGGGGAAGACCTATTTTAGTGGTACGTTACCTAACCAAGCAAAATAAAGCAATTTGACTTCTTAAAATCTGAGTAAGTTTGCCTTTTAAGGAAAAATACTGTGTTGACCCTGACATCATGTGCATCTGTCATCCTGTGCCCCAGGGCTGTTCTTTGCCTCTGTATTTGAATACCTATTGCAGGCAGCTTCCGAAATGCCATGGGCTCCTTTCTTCCTTCTGTATCTCCTCATTTTCCCATGATGTCTGTACACTTATTGAACTTCCAGGGCCAGTTTTTTGTTTCAGATTTATTGTGTTCACTTATAATAAATATTAGGGGCATATAGGGATAATTTTCTTTTTCTTTTTTGAGATGGAGTCTTACTCTGTCGCCCAGGCTGGAGTGCAGTGGTGTGATCTCGGCTCACTGCAGCCTCTGCCTCCTGAGTTCAAGCGATTCTCTTGCCTCAGCCTCCTGAGTAGCTGGGATTACAGGCATACACCACCATGCTGGGCTAATTTTTATATTTTTAGTAGAGACGGAATTTCTCCATGTTGGTCAGGCTGGTCTTGAACTCCCAAACTCAGATGATCTGCCCGCCTCGGCCTCCCAAAGTGCTGGGATTACAGGCATAAGCCACTGCACCTGGCTGTTATAATTTTTTAATGAGCCACACTGGTCTTTAAAACAGCAGCTGGCTGGACCACCTCTATTTACTTGATTTGCTTCTGGCTCCAGATGACCAATTCCTACAGCATTACAGCTCCTCTTCCTCCACCTCCTCCACAAAAAGCCCAGAAGAGGGGGCCGGTTCCCTATTTGTGCTGTACTCCGGGCAAAACTTCTATCATAATGAGCTCCCTTGTGATGCCGAAACCAATAAACTTGTGCTATAAATGCCCAATAGTGAACCAAATTATACATTTCTTTTTCCCAGTTGAGCATTGTTTTGTTTAATGTGCTCATACCTTTCTAACGGTAGGTGTAAACTTGTCATGTGTCTGGGAAGAACAAATTGAGCACTAGTTTGCGTGTGCACATGTGTGGAAGCGTCTTTGATTAATGCTAGCATGAGTGAGTCCTTCTGCGGTGAGGCGTTATCACTGGGGGCACAGAGACCCCATGTGGCCATGTTTCTGAAGGCCTAAAGCAGAGGAAATTCTTGAGGTACAGAATATAATGATCCCAAATGGAAGGCAGCCAAAGTTCTGGAGTTAAGATTTTCTGCTCTTACATACAGGGTGGGTGTTTCAAGAACCTTCTTGTCATAACCGATTGGACACACTTTTCAGGGATGAATAGTGATGTGCTGGGGCAGAGAGGCAGCAGCTGGCTGTTTGGCAGATCCATTGTTATGCGTTAATTCGCCTTTATTTATTTATTTTGGTTGGAGCCCCACTGGTGATGAGCTCATTCGAATCTTTCTGCCTGCCACATGTCAGTTCCAGAAATATTCCAATGCAACGTGGCATTTGTTATGTGTTGTGGGATCTAGGCTGATCTATTGGATCCAATCAGTGTAGATGAGCTCTATTCACTAACAAAATTAACAGACATACGTTGTGACTTGAGCCAGTCAGAAGACAGCTTATTCATAACATAATGGTTCAGTGCCTCTGAGATGAACTGGTTCAGTTCTTAATTCATCTGAGTCACGCAATAGTTCTGTTATGTACACAAATCGGTATATGGGGATCCGCAGAGGCACTGTCCGAGAGCTGCAGTGATATCCATCAGATAAACCGATTAAATCTGCCCTAAGCAGAGTGCCCAGTGCAAGTGCTGTCAGTGCCCTTGAATATTGCCAGGAGGATCAATTGCTTTTGTTTGGAAAAAATAAATGCATTTCTATCATTGGTGGAAGCTATTATCTGGTGACAATGTTGTAGTACCTTGGTAATGTCTTGTAGTTAATTAAAACTGAGGAATAAATTCTGACCATGACCGCATGTGAATGCTTTTCACGGAGCAGGTAGAAAGAGAGATTGAATTTTTCTATTTCTTCCACGGAGTAACACATAAACGCCTTTCAGTGGCTTACAGGACTCGGCATTACTGACGTCAGTCTACCATCTGATCATTCCCTGTCCCTGTCTCTTCGTGCGCTAGTCTCCCCAGATGCTGGCCTTCATTCCTGCCTTAGGACTCTGTGCTTCATAGCTTCTGGCTGGAATGCTCTGTCCCCCAGATGTTTGCATGACTGGCTTTCTCTTGTCACATCTCAGCTTACATGCCACCTCCCCATAGAGACCTTCCCCCATCACCACATAGTAAGGCCCCATTCCCTCACTCCATATTACATCATCCTGATTTATTTTCTTTCTAGCGCTTACTGCCCCTGAAAGTCTCCTGTTGAATAGGTTATTTGCCTGTGACATAGGTCTCCTGAGATCTCCACTGTGTCCCCAGTTGCTGGCACTGAGTCTGGCACGCAGTGGTGCTTAATCAACCTTGCTAAGTGACTGAATTTCTCTGGCGCCTATATCTGCTTTTGGACAAGTCAGTGGACGTAGGGTTTAAAGGGCAAAACATTTCACCAAAGGGGTTAGATGTTGCTAGTCTGCATGCTACCTCTAACTTACCAGGTGGCCTTGGATACGTCACTCAACCTTTTTGGTGTAATTGACCATTTTCTCAGTTCTAAGACAATGTTTCCAATTGCTGGTTTTGGTTGAGATGGGAGCAAGTTAGGTAATTACATTCTGTTTTAATCATCTGAGTTTTAACCTTGAAGGGGATGGGAATAGGCTATGGAATTTTATCCCGGGTAAGATGGGAGAGAGGTACCTATGAAGGGGCTGGCATGCAAATTATTGAATAGCTTCCACACTATTTAACAAATATCCAGTCGGCGTACCATCTGGGAGAATGGCTTTCTTTCGTGACCTGTAGCCCGTGAATATTTATAGGCCAGTAAAATTAGATTATTAGTAAATGAAAAACCTAACACTCACCTTAGAATAGTTTCTGCCCAGATCCCCAAGGTCTGGTTCCTCTCACAGAGCTTGTAAAAAAAGCTCAGGCAAAGCTCCAAGGAGAAGCTGAGCTGTGAGCAGTAGGAAAAAGGTTCCTGCGCTCCCCGCGCCGTGGGGTCCCAGACTGCTCTTTTATCCTGTGCTGATGACAGCCCCATTCCTCATTTTTACCCAACACCTTGAGGTTCAGGAAGCCTGGAAAGCAGATTCATGAGGGGGCGTGGCCATTTCGTTCCCAGCTTTAAAAGGCACTGCACCATAATGTGTTTTAAAAAGACCACAGCAGGTTGAAAAATGGAGAAATTCAAATAGCAGAGTGCTTGTGTGAAAGTGGAGATATTACTCTCAAGGGCGAGGACTGAATGCTCTCTTCTGAGCAAAACAGAAAACGATGCTGTTAGCTAAAAACAAGAACAGGAAAATCAACTACACATATATTCTTCTGAGAAAATGAGGCGATTTTCACTGAAGTTTTGGAGCAGTAGTTTTGTTTCAATGATATGAGTGGCACTGATGTAATTTTCTGATATTATTACTTGTTTCTTGCATAACAACCATCCAACCTGGCCCACTGCATTCGTACACTCGGTGGAAACCTTTTTATTTTCCTCCTGAAAACCAAAACAGGAAAAGTAACTTTTCAGAGGAGCTTTCTATTGAAAGAAAATTCTCTGCTGCCAGTGAAGAATTTTCCTGTGCTCTACACAAAACATACAGTTATTTTATAGCCAGTCAGCTTACTTTTTTTTTTTTTTTGAGACAGAGTCTTGCTCGTGTTGCCCAGGCTGGAGTGCAATGGTGCAATCTCAGCTCACTGCAACCTCCACTTCCAGGGTTCAAGTGATTCTCCTGCCTCAGCCACTTGAGTAGCTGGAATTATAGGTGCCTGCCACCATGCCCAATTAATTTTTATATTTTTAGTAGAGATGGGGTTTCACCATGTTGGCTAGGCTGGTCTTGAACTCCTGACCTCAGGTAATCTGCCCTCCTCGGCCTCCCAAAGTGCTGAGATTACAGACAAGAGTCACTGTACCTGGCTGCCGAAGTTATTTTATTGGAGGGAAAACATGATACTTTTTTATTAAAGACTATTTTGTTTTTAAAAAATTGACTATTTCATACACATTAATTAGGTTTCTGGCTATGATAATTCTATCACTTATAGCAGACCATTGACCCTGCCAGGAGCACCTAGAAAATCTGGGTAAGGTACAAAATAAATGTATGTTTAAAAGAATCAGAAAGATACCAAGCCTGCTAGAACTTGAAGGGCCAGATTCTGGAAGAAAAGAAAGGCTCATTGAAATGAGCCATTTTTAAAAATATGCTACTTTCTCCTTGGCACATTTTATGAGTTTAGGCCTGGGACAAGAAGCTGAGAATTTGGGCAGAGGATTGACTTCCAAGATTCGGGGAAGACTTCTGAGTTTTAAACAATCTCATGAAATTGAAGTTATAAAAATTGGAGTCCATATTTGCAGGGCAACCAGGAGTAAGGGTCCAGGGTTCTAGAGAGAAGTGGAACAGAAGCACTAGTTTTTCCTTCAAGGCATTTACTGATTAATATCTGATTATCTGATTAATACTGAGGCAAAAAAGTTGCAACCAGAAAGCTGATGAAACAGAATGGAATTAAAGGCAGTTCTGAAGAGACAAAAATTTAAGTTTAGGGTCCATCAAGAAGGAATAACCATAGGAAACATACTAGATTCTAAGTTGGGACCCATGGATATTGGGCTGAGGTGATGTGCCTCTATGAAATGCTTGGCAGGAGTAGGGTGCACCTTCTCTGAGGTGCTATTAGGCAATGTAGAGCTTCTACAACTTTTCCTGCATGATATTCAGCATTCAATTAAAAATTATGAATTATACCAAGAGAAAAAAGTAAACTGGAAAAACAGACCAAGAAATGACCCAGACACAGGAAAGATCAGACATTGATTTTAGAATAGCTGTGATTAATTATTCAAGAGAGTAGATGACAAAATGAAGAATTTGAGAATAAGAATTTATATTTAAAAAGCACCAAATTGAAATTCTGGAAACAAAAAACACTACAGCTGAAATTTAGAACTGAGTAGATGAGTTTAACAGCAAATAAGACACAGGTAAAGGGAGTATTAGTGAGTTGTATAATAGGTGACTAGAAATAGTGAAGCATGAAGGAAAAAAAGATGGAAAATACATGAACAAGTATGAGACGTGTGGAACATGGTGAATAGGTCTAACTTTTGAATTTGAATCTTACAAGGAAAGAGAGAATGGGGTAGAAGAATATTTGCAGGCATAGTCAAGAATTTTCCCAAACTGATGAAAGACATCAAATCATAGATACTAAAACTCACTGTGCACCCAATGCAGAATAAATACAATGAAAACCATGCCTAGGCACATCATAATAAAATTGATGAAAGCCAAAATAAAAGAACAAATCTTAAAGATAGTCGGAGGAAATAAAAATATGTTACTTCTAAAGGAATAACAATAGGACAGAAAGCTAATTTCATAACAGAAGCAGTAAGATCCAGAAGGCAATGGCATGATATCTATAAAGTGCTGAAAGAAAATAATCTTAGCCAGGTGTGGAGGTGCATGCCTATAGTTCCAGCTGCTTGGGAGGCTGAGGTGGGAGGATCACTTGAGCCTGGGAGGTGGAGTTTGCAGTGAGCTGAGATCGCACCATTGCACTCCAGCCTGGGTGACAGAGCTAGACACTGTCTTAAAAATAAAATAAAAAATCATCAAGCTAGAATTTTACATTAAAAAATTGTTCAAAAGTTTAGCCTAGAAAGAGATATTCCAGACAAAGAACTATATTTCAATGGCAGAAAGAGAAAAATTTTAAAGAATGGGCAAAAGACAAGTATTTCACAGAAGAAATACAAATGGTGAATTAACACATAAAAAAGAAAATAAAGAATAAAGTAAAACTGTTCTAACTTCCAAAGCATATTTTCATAATTCATTAGCTCTTTTGACTGGATGAAATAATAACACTCTACCAACTTTGAATAATATAGCCAGGAAGATAGAGCTCTATTTTTTCATTTTACAGAACACATTTTATCTCATATGTTTTACAGGGAGGAGCACAGAGGCAAAGAGGTCAAGATACTTGCCCAAATGTATGAAGGAAGAGTAGAAGTAGAACTCACATTTTACTGTCTCTATAGTTTTAGATCTTCTTGAACATTTCAACTGTTTTTGGAAGAAGGCAGTTCAATACTGGTCTCTGTCCTCTTGGGACTTGCATTCTAATGGCGGGAGACAGACATCAAATGCATGATAAGGACTTTGAGGAAAAATGAAGCAGGTAAAAGGACAGGAGGCATAAAATTACCTTTTTGGATAAATTAATCAGGGGCCTTCTCTCACAGGAGGTAGTGTTTGAGCAACTATCTAAACAAAGTGAAGGAGCAACTCCTGTAAATGTTTGGGAGATCATTCTAGGCTTCGAGCAAAAAGACAGTATGACTAGAGCAGAAAGAGTGAAGGGGAGAGTGAAGTCGGGACAAATAGTTTTATTAAGCTATGGTGAAGACTTCACGTTTTACTTTGAGTGTTGGGCAGTCACTGGAAGGCTTTGAGCAGAGAAATAACAGGATCTGACCTAAGTTTTGAAACAATGACTCTGACTGCTATATGGGGAACAAAGGGCACTGAGGATGGATTCGGAGTTTTATATTAGTCTGGAGGGTATTAGTCCAGGCAAGAACTGACTGATAGAGGCTTGGACTAGGTTGATAGTGGGAATTAATGATAAATAGTTGTATTTGGAATATATATTCTTTAAAAAGCCAACAAAGTGGGAAAGTAAATTAGACTGCCATTATGAAAAACTGTATGAAGCTTTCTCAAAAAAGTAAAAATAGAATTACCATATAATCCAGCAATTCCATTTCTAGGCTGATATGGTTACGCTTTGTGTGTCCACCCACATCTCATCTTGAATTGTAATCCCTATAGTACCCAGGTGTCGAGGGAGCAACCAGGTGAAGACAATTGAATCATGGAGGTGGTTTCCTCCATGCTGTTCTCGTGACAGTGAGTGAGTTCTCACGAGATCTGGTGGTTTTATAAGGGGATCTTCCCTCTTCGCTAGACGCTTCTCCTTCCTGCTGCCTTTTGAAGGAAGTGTTTTGCTTTCCCCTTCGCCTTCCACATAGTTAGAAGTTTTCCGAAGCCTTCCCCAGCCATGCTGAAGTGTGAGTCAATTAAACCTCTTTCCTTTGTGAATTACTCAGTCTTGGGCAGTTGTTTATAGCAGTATGAAGAAGGACTAATCCATGAGTATGTGTCCAAAGAATTTGAAATCAGTATGTCAGAGTAATATCTGCACTCCCGTGTTTATCGTGGCATTATTCACAATAGCCAAAATAGGGAACCAACCTAAGTGTCCATCAACAGATGAATAAAGAAAATGTAGCATATGTATACAATGGAACACTATTCAGCCTTTAAACAGAAGGAAATTTGGTCATGTGTGGCAGCATGAACATTATGCTAAATGAAATAAGCCAAGCACAGAAGGATAAATACTACATGATCTCATTTATATGTGAACTCTAAAACAATTGAACTAGAAGCAAAGAGCACAATGGTGGTTACCAGAGACTTAGGGGTGGGGGAAGCAGGGAGATGTTGGTCAAAGGATACAAAGTTTTAGTGAGACAAGAGAAATACGTTTTTTGGAATTTATTACATAGCATGGTGACTGTAATTAAGAATAATATGTTGCTAGCCCAATCATATATTGGTCTCTATGAAGACCAGCCTGGTCAACATAGAGCCACCCCATCTCTAGTTAAAAATAATAAAAGAAAAAGCAAAAAAAAAAAAAAAAAAAAAAAAGGTCAAGTGCAGTGTGGCTCATGCCTGTAATTTCAGCACTTCAGGAGGCCAAGGCAGGCAGATCACTTGAGGTCAGGAATTTGAGACTAGCCTGGCCGACATGGTAAAACCCAGTCTCTACTAAAAATACAAACATTAGCTGGGCATTGTGGCAGGTGCCTGTAGTTCTAGCTATTCAGAAGGCGGAGGCAGGAGAATTGCTTGAACCTGGAAGGCGGCGCAGGTTGTAGTGAGCCAAGAGCGTGCCGCTGCGCTCTAGCCTGGGCTGCAGAGTGAGACTCTATCTCAAAAAAAAAAAAAAGTATTGCATATTTCAAACTTACTAAGAAATAGAATTTCAAATGTTCTTATCACAAAAGTATTTGAGGTGATGGATTTTATAATTAGCTTGATTTAACAATTCAACATGTAAACATAAAGCATCACTCTGTACCCCATAAACATGTACAATTGTAATTTGTCAATTTGCAATAAACACAACAATAAAATAAAGCCAACAAGATTTACTAAGAATTATTTTTTGGGGACGAGGAAAAGAACGGAGCCAAAGATTATCCTGAAGTCCTTAGGAACTGAAGGAATGGAGGAAACTTTTTGCATTTGCAATAAACCAGGACAAATAACACTAGAAGTAGGAATAATGGGAGTATCAGCTGAGGCACCTAACATGGGCTTGGAGTGTGGCCAGGAAAGCTTTATTGCACTCCCTTTATCTGCTAGTTTCTGCTGTATTTCTGATTTTGTGAGGGTTTTTTTTTTTGTTCCCTTCTTGGAATAGTCACTGCCTGATCCTGGCCATCTGATCTGCAGACTACATCCAGGCATTACTACCAAACTGACCCCCCCAAAAGGCAGAGCTCCCTGGTCTCCAGGATGGGCTCTTTGCCTCGAGCTTTACACAGTCATCTGTGGAACCTGCAGCAGAGATCTAGCTATCAGGGGCAGAGTTACAGTAACTCACCAAGGAAGACACCTCCCTCCTCTCATTGGAACTGCAGGATGACCTACCCAGGAGTGACCCCAGGCACTCTAAGGGTACTCAATGGGTCTGTGGCTTAAGCCAGTCAAGGTTCACCCGTGGAACTGGGAGTAGGGTCAGTTTTTTCCAAATGCACACAGTAGAGGTAGGTATTCGAAGGAAAATTAAACTTCCTTTTTAAAGCGCTAAAGACAATGCATACTAAGTGGTCCAAATGGAAAATACCCACTCCATGAGAGAAGAGCATACTCAGGAGATGGGTAGACAGAAAAGCACTTCGAAGCATATGTGGTGCATGAACAGTAATGACCCGTCCAAGGATAATTATTGGGAGAATGTGATGTAGATAATCTATTTATAGACAGACATCTCTGAGAACCCACCCTTAAGCTGAACCCTGTCCTGCCTTTAGGCATTATAAGGAAATGATAATGTGTGTGTCTAAGTCACAGCTAGTCCTACCAAGTTACAGAAGCTTCTAAAAAAAATCATGCTTGTGTGGACCCTTTTTCAGTCATCTTAGAAACCAGCCATTCCTCTCTCAGATTGAAGGCAGTACTAGCCCTGTTTCTGGTTCAGAGAAGAGTTGAGAGATGAAGATGGGCTGGTCTCACAAATGCTGCATCACAGGTCACGCGATGCTGGAGCTGGAAGGGATCGCAGAGGCTTTTCAGTCCAATTCTTCCATTAGACGAGGAGAGGAAAAGCTTGATTAAGTAGAGTTTTAGACAACAAATTACACATGTATTTTAAGATGTATTTAACCTCCCTATGCATACTGTATGGCCGTTTGTGCTCATAATTAGCCATTTCTGCTGGGTTCATGTCTGAAGGAAGGGAAACTAGACTCTTTATGGTAAATACCCTTTGTCCGTTTCTGTTATTCATTGATTAGAAAAATGCTCACTGAGTGTCACGTATCTGGAACTGTTTTCAGCTAAGAATACAGCAGTGAACTAGACAGACTCAGACCTTGCCAGCAAGGCCTAGAGGCAAGAGACCGAAAACAGTCAAATAGGCTGGGTGCGGTGGCTCATGCCTCTCCTCCCAGCACTTGGGAGGCTGAGGCAGGTGGTTCACCTAAGGTCAGGAGTTCGAGACCAGTCTGGCCAACATGGTGAAACCGCATCTCTGCTAAAGGTACAAAAATTAGCTGGGTGTGGTGGCACATGCCTGTAATCCCAGCTTCTGTGGAGGCTGAGGTGGGAGAATTGCTTGAATCCGGGAGGCGGAGGTTGCAGTGAGCCGAGATCACGCCATTGCACTCCAGCCTAAGTGACAGAGGGAGACTTCGTTTAAAAAAAAAAAAAAATTTAACTGAAGATAATCTGAGAAAATTTCAACAGGCCTTGTTCAAGTCCAGCCCCCAAGGACAACTCAGGTTTGGACATTTGAGGTGACCCTTGAGCTACTACTCTTCCTGTCTGACATCCCTCAGGTTAAGATGTCCTAAGTTGTCGGGAGTTTCACCAACTTGGCATGGTCCAATTAATGGAGACCATAGCCAAGAATGGCCTGAGAACCAGTGAAACTCCACACTGGTGGTCTGGAGAGAGGGAGCATAAGGACATTCAAGTTTTGTGAACTTTAGCCCTGTGTGTTTCCAAACAGAATCAGCAATGCAGAACTTGGAATCCAAAAGTCTTGAGGGCCTCTAAATTAGTTATTTGTTCCAGGAAAGAAATCTGGAAACTTCATGCTGTTGACAAAACTTCCAAAACAATGAACAACTTGGAGTGTTCATGGATCATCAGAGCCACTCTCCTTCCTCCAGCCTGATGATAGTGTGTATTTATTCACATGCCCTTTGTCCACCTCCCCCTCTTCTCCCACTGTAAACTTCCTGAGAAGAGAACTGTTGATTCCTTTATGCCTCCCAGTGTTCCTGGAACAACACTGCCTTATAGACGGCAGGTGCTCTGTGATTGTTTATTCTATCAGTGAATTTGGCAATTTGCAGAGCTTATGTATCATGAATCTGAGTTTTTTCAGCTGGGGCCTCCCAGAAAGTCTTGGCTCCTGGTCCTCCAGCAGAATAATTCCATCCTTGGGAGTTGAGAACCATCTGGAGTGGAGGCTCCCAGTGGGGAAGATGAAAAATCCAGCATCTAAATCAGGCTAGGCTGAAGACAGAATGCCCTCAGAACTCACATTCCAGTGAGGTCCTGAAGGCCTCTGCCTGAGCTGGGGTGGTGGAGTGGGATGGGGGCTTCCTGGGACTCCTCTTTGTACTCGGGGCAGAGGGCTGAGCATCTCACCCGCTTTACCATCCAGAATGCCAGCATTCTATCCTAGAATTTGTATTGAGAGGGAAACCTTTCTTTCCACTGCTTTTCATTTTCACCTTTGAATCAAAAGGAAAGTCATTCTAAATCAAGAACGTACTTAACGATTTTTCCCAAAGAAAAGGCAAGATGCCCATAACCCACAATGTTAGTCTAAATCAATTCCTTTCCTAGCATGAAAAACAAACACACCTTCCTAGGAAGGGGAATGCCAGAAGGGAACCTGAAGGGCTCTGGGGGTACTTTAGACATTCAGCTGATAAGTATTTTAGATCACTCAACTTAGTAGTTGATTGTTTCCAAAGGTAAGCAGTACTTTTACCTTGTGGATTCTGAGGAATTTGTGGGGTATGTGTACCAGGCTTCAGCAAAACACCATTGTGAGGCTGAGCACCAAGTACTTTGTGTGAAGGGCAGATCTGTGTGGGTGTGTGATGTGCAGCCACATTTGGGCAGAAGGCTGCTGTTAGGAAAGAATTGCACGGCAATTAAAAGACTTTTTGTGAGTTGGCAATATTGTTAATTCCTTTGCCATTTTATATGAGCAGGAGGATTAATTAGCGTTGGCTTTATGGAGTTATATCTGAATGCATATGTTTTGGGTTAGATATTTCTTTTTACTAGATTAGTCAGACTTGTTCCCAACTGTGCAGGCCTCCTCACGGGATTCATTTGTGCTTGCCTGATTGCTTCTTGTTTGCTGGAGTGTGTTATCCAGGGCCGACACCAGAAGCATTTACAGCGAGGCTGACTCTGTCCTCACAATATTACTTTTGAGGAAGAAATCAAAAGAAAAATGAGTAGGGATTTAGAATACAAGGGCAGACTCAGTCACAGAATTTTTGGTTTTGTCAATTTCTGCAAATGACTTTTTAAAACAGTCTCATTTTCCCAGTTGTATTTCTTTGATATCTCTTTGTTTTCTTACTTTTACAGGACACAAAAAGAGATGGAACTCTTCAGTAGGGGCATCATTTTAATGAAGCTCAGAATAGCCCTCCAGAACCATTTACCCAGACCTCTTCCGTGTTCAATCACGAGCCTGTGAGGCTCCCAGTTCTTCCTTCTCTCCATGAAGCCCTAATTAGTAGAATAGTTCTTTCTTAGATACTTTGGTGACCTTGGAAATACAAGATATTCCAGAAATAGATGTATTCATGATTCTCTTGTTGCACGTGGTGATGAGGTTGGTTGGTTTTATTTGTTTCCCAGCACCAGTTCTAGCACGTGGGGGTGTACAGTCAATGTTTATTCAATGAATAAATGTTCAGCCTGGTGCTTGGGCCATCCTCTGGTGCAGGGGTTCTCCATGTAGCTTGTATGAGCTTATGGAGACAGATTGTTAGCAGAGTCATTCTAGGCTCCAGCAACCTGAGTTAGGATTCAGTAGATGCAGGGAGGGTCCAGGAATCTGTATTTTTAACAAATGCCCTGATGCATTTGGATACACATGCCCTTTGGACCTCACACACTGGGGGGAAAACTGAGCTGGGGAAGATGGCATTTTAGAACTTTAGAAGAAAAGTTTCTCCCACCCATCTTGGTTCATGCCCAGGTTCTTCTTTGAGTGTCTCCCTGTGATGACTCTCTCCTTCTTGCATTGTGGCTTGGGGAATGTCTACAGGTGTCATCCCTATCCACCTTCCACTTTCAGACCACTGTGGAGTCTGCTTTGTTCCAGATCAGATTCCTGCTATTCCTCTGGAGCCACCTGAGACTAGCATGACTGGATGAGACCCTCTGGTCTTGCTCTGGAGTTGCACACAGTTACTGAGTGACCAGGATGCCTGGCTTAGGTGACCTTTCCGGTCACCTGTGCTGTGTGTTTGACACAAGACACTGAGTGTGGTTCATTATGCGAGCTTAGGTGTATGAGTGAGAGGATACATCTAAAGTTGGGCAGTGCAGGATACAGAACATAGGCTCCCTATGTTAATGATGTTTCTCCCTCTGTGGATGGAAACCCTTTGAAGGCTAGAACTATGTCTGATTTCGAAGAGCCCCTGAACTAAACTAGACCTGGGATGGTTAATTTTAAGTGTCAACTTGACACATACCATTGGTTCGCTGGCTGCCCAGAGGTTTGGTTAAACATTATTCTGGGTGTGTCTGTGAGGGTGTTTCCAGAGGGATTAGCAATTGAAATGGTAGGATAGCTACCATTTCTCCCCGGTGTGAGTGTACCATATAAAATCTACTGAGGGCCTAAATAGAACAAAAATGTAGAGGAAGGGAGAATTCACCTCTGTCTGCTTAAGTTGGGACATCTGTCTTTCCTTGTCTTCCTTCCAGGACTTATATCACTGGCTCTCTGGTTCTCAGGACTTTGAACTTGGACCAGAATTACATCACTGGCTTTACTGGGTCTCGAGTTTAAAGATGGCAGACAGTGGGACTCCTTTGCTTCCATAATTACATGAACCAATACCTTATAATAATTCTCTTTATATATAAAAATTATTTCCCACTGGTTGTGTTTCTCTGGAGAACCTTGACTAATATAAGGCCTCTCGAGCACTGGAGCTAGAGCTGACATTCACCTGAACATTACACATCAGTCTAATATGCTCAAGAAATAAACTAGCAAATAAAATGACTAAATAGCAAAACCCCAGGGATGCATCAAGTGGGCAGTTTTTCGCAACATCTAAACACCAAAGAGGGTGTTGGCAAAGTGGTATAGGAGGTAACTATGCACAAGGATCTTGCGAGCAGACCTGGTCAGTAGCACACGGCAGGAAAACGTCTTCATATTCACAAGCTGGGGATGCTTAACACCGCCCCTCCTTGTCTCCTCCCCATCACTGAAGGAGCAGAGAAGGCATTTTGGAGCAGGCAGATTTTGTTGTGTCTGCATTAAATGAGAGTTGTATTTTCTGTAATAGTCTAAACGTGTGGTGTAGCTAAGAAAGAAGAGAGGAACGGCTGTCCGGTAAGAAGCTGTATTCGTTTGCGAGGGCTGCCGAACAAAGTACCACAAGGTCGATGGCTTACACAAGAGGGACTTACTGTCTTGCAGTGCTGGAGAGTGGAAATTTGAATTGAGTTGTCAGCAGAGTTGGTTCCTTCTGAGGGCTGTGAGGAAGAGTCTGTTCCATGCCTGCCTCCATCTTCTGGTGGTTTGCTGGCAATCTTTGGCATGTAGGAATGTCACCCTGATCTCTGCCTTTACTGTCACAGAGTATTCTCCCTGTGTGCATGTCTGTGTCCACATGTGTCCCTATAATAAGGACACCAGTCATAGTGGATTAGAGGCTCTCCCCACTCCAGTATGACCTCATCTTCAATAATTATGTCTGCCATGACCTTATTCCCAAATACGGACACAATTTGAAGAGCTG
>PVKP010030156.1:0-28235 GCA_004027715.1 Plecturocebus donacophilus
CTCATCTTGTGTATTTCTTGCCTGACTTGAAAACAACAATGTCTCCAAAGAGGCTTGTTTCCTCTTTAGTGGAAAATGGCATTTGGAAATTGCAATCAGAGCACTAGAAATGTTCATTGAGACTGGGTTTGTAGGTTTCTAGGCCTTTCTGTGGACTAACATTGGTATTATTTATTGTTGTTTTAATATAAAATACAGCATGAAATTATACTGATACTCAGTGCTACAGAATTTTTACTTAATTTCTTTGGTCTGTGTCTCCTTTATCAAACCATACTAAGAATTCCAATTTTCAGCACGTGGCTGATAGAATATTACATAATTATTCATTAGTATAATCAAGAAATATACACTCAGAAGTCTCGGAATATCAACATAAACATTACCAACAATATAGTTACTGGAAATAATTTAAATTTTGTTTTTGGGGGGATAGAAGACAGGATTGCGTAAGCTATATATATCACACTATGGGTTCACAGTCCCAGTACTGAGATTTCAAGTTATCTGGAATAGTTTCTTTAAGGTTATTGCCAACAGAATATACGTTTACATTTGTTTGATTTTATTTCCAATTTTTAGAGATTACTCTTTAATTTTACTTTATATGTTTTGATGGGTTTCTAGGCTTTGCACAAAAAAGCATACTTAAGCTACATAGAGATGGACACCCATTACCACACTTCTCTTATGGGTTTAACCCCACTCATAAGCCCCATAATGTGTGAAAAGATGGGCAGGTAAAATTCTTACCAGAAACAATTTAATTTTAAGCCAATAGTGGGGCTGGCAGGGACATTCTGCGTGACATTGCCCCCTTACGTTTCACACTTGTTGGCTAAAGGGAGGAGACTTACTGGGAAGAGAATATTATGTGGGATGTCACCAACACTGATTCAGGTCCTTATCACTGTCCCCTTAATTTTTCTGCAATAGCCTACCAGGAAATCTTTATTCTAGTTTCCCTGACTCCAGTTTACCTTCTATTTTGCTGTGGCAATGATTTTTTTTTGTTTTGTTTTTTGAGATGGAGTCTTATTCTGTCTCCCAGGCTGGAGTGTAGTGGCATAATCTCGGTTCACTGCACCCTCCACCTTTTGGGTTCAAGTGATTCTCCTGCCTCAGCCTCCTGAGTAGCTGAGATTACAGGCATGCACCACCACATCTGGCTTTTTTATTTTTGGTACATATGAGGTTTCACCATGTTGGTCAGGATTTTTGGTCTTGAACTCCTAACTGCAGGTGATCCACCCGCCTCAGCCTTCCATATTGCTGGGATTACAGGCGTGGGACATGCACCCGGCCTGGCTATGATCTTTGTAAAGTATAAATCTGATTGTGTTGCTCCTCTAAGGAAAGTTATCCAGTGGCTCCCAGTAGCTTTTAAGTAAATTTAATTAGCACACAAAACCATCCCAACCTATATTTCCATCCTCTTCCTACCTCTGTACCCCACCATATCTTGTCCTCTAGCTAAGCAGATTTATTAAATTATGCATTTTTCATGTTCTTTTTTATTTTTTAAGATAGAGACTGGGTCTCACTATGTTGCCCAGGCTGGTCTTGGACTCCTGGGCTCAAGTGATCCTCCCACCTTGGCCTCCCAAAGTGCTAGGATTACAGGCATGAGCCACAGTGCCCAGTCTTTCATGTTCTTTTTGGACTTTACTACCTTTGTTTTGTCTGCCTGGAATACTCTTTCTCTTATTTGCCTGATTTTCTTCTACTTTTCCTACTTAGCATCACCTTTTACATGGTTGGGTTAGATTTCTCCTCCCTGTATTTCTGTTAGAGCCTTTCATATATGAGTCATTCATTTAAAAATGGACAATTAACTTTCTAAGCTTCAATAGCCTCATCTGGAAAATGGAGTTAATAACTCAGTCAAAGTTCGCTTATCTGATTTCCACTTATCTGAGTCTTCAGATGGATCCTCCCAGTTCCCTGTGAAAAGGTAGATGACCAACATCCATATCACACTGAATGCTCTCAACCATGCGTGTGCACTTCCAGTCAATTGTATAACATAATTTATCTTACTTGTTATTTTAATTAAATACATTGACTAAATATGTTAAATTCTGAAATATGAATACAAAAGAAGGATTACTTCTATGAAAATTAAGCTGAATGACTTGGAATAACAATAAAAAAAGGTGTTTACTTTTATTTTTTATTTTTTATTCTTTTTAAGACTAGTCAAGTGCAGTAGTGAGAAGTGGGGAAAGAGTAGAACAAGGATTTCGATCTGTAACTGACTGTGAACAATCAACTGAGATAACTAACTACCTTCGGACCAGCCTGTTTTTTTTTTTAAAAAAGACAAGGTTTCACCATGTTGGTTAGGCTGGTCTTGAACTCCCGACCTCAGGTGATCTGCCCACCTTGGCCTCCAAAGTGCTTGGATTATAGGCATGAGCCACCACACCCGGCCAACAATAAAAAAAGTTTCTAAAAATAATTGCTGTTGGTGAAATGACAAAGACTAAAAAAAAGTAACAAGAAATGTAGAAAGATTGAGCACTATTTCTTAGCTTCTTAATTCATACTCCACTTTAAAGAAACCAAAACTTGAAATCAGAGATGATGGGTTTGGTTCATGCAGAAAAAAAAACAGTATTTCAATCAATAGACTCATACTCAAGCAAAAGGCCTTGGCCCTACATCAAAAGTGAACAAGTATATATTTGTATGTTTTAAGTTAAAATAAACATGTCTAAAGTATGTATATATATATATATATTTCATAATCTGACCCTTTAATTAACTTTTTAGATTAACCTACAAATTACTGGTTCTAGTTTATATCAGATAAATAGGTTTTTACCTTACAATGTTCTTGATAGATTCTGTAAAGCAACTGATACTATGTCTGGCATATTGAAGTCATCTGCTCTTCAAACACAGAAATCCTATGAGGGAGATAGGATATCTTTTTATTATTTACATTTTACAGGTGACAAATCATGATTTATCCAAAATCATACACTAGTAAGTGACAGAACCAGGAAGAACCCAGATCCTTAGTTTTCAGGGTCCATCCTCTTTCTACTGTAGCACCCAGTAGGGCTGCCTCCACTGGGGCTACAAGGTAAAACTGCTCAACTTGAATCCCATCTAGACCTGTTACCCTACATGCAAAAGATCTTCAAAATATCTTTACATTAAGACAAGTTGGGGTCTTTAGAGTTATCATTTAGATGATTATCACTCTCTATTCCATTTTTTACAAAGCTTTCCCACATTACCTGCATTGTCTAAATAGTATATTTTAACAAGATTTTTTGAATCTTAGAAGAAATTTAAAAATTATTCCACTGTCACCAGATAAGTCAGGAAGAGGATAAATATAAGTCTACTTAAGCCTACTAAGAGATGATATTTCAAATTTCAAATGGCCCTCTGCAGATGGAGGCTAAGCACATTTTAAAACCCAGAAACTTATATTTGGATCCAAAATTCATCTAGCTGCTCAGGAATCCTTCAATATAATCAAAGCCTTTTTTTTTTTTTTTAATACAAAAGTTATCTTTAGGTTTATAGCTATTTCAACCATTTGCTTAACCATCAATTGGATCTTAAACAGGGGTCATACATATCAAGAAAGTAGAAAAAGCCTGAAACCTTGATCTGGTAACAAATTGTTCCATTCTAGAGAAAATTTTACATTTTTAAGCAAAATGGGGCAATACTTTAGTGCAGTGGTCTTCAAACTTTTTTGACCATAACCCCACAGTGAGAAATATATTTTTATTATTACATCCCAGATATAGAAGTCCTATGAAACAATATCTACCTCTTAAATGCACTTTGATATTTTATTCTTCAAAAAATTTGGTCATAATACACTAATTTTGCCACTCACTAATGGGTTGCACCAAGTAGCAACCTTTTGGAAAAAAAAATAAAATTCTCTTTGGAACTTGAAGAATAAGGAAATTTGGGTGAAATCAAGTTTGGAGCACTAGAGAACACTTTAAATTAGAAGTGGTGGACTTATCTAAGATTTTGACTATATTACAGTAATAACTCGGTGAAAAAAATCAAGAACAACTAATTTTCTAGAAATGCATTAGCCAAGAGTGTGACTTATTTACTTAGGTATACTTTCTGGAAGACCAGAAAGTGCAAGAACCTGACATTTATATCATGATATAATTGCATACATTTGTTCACCTATTCACCAGGCACATTTAAAGCACAACCTCTGTGCAAGACCCTGTGCTAGGGGCATTGTAGACACAAAGGTGAGTTGAGTAGAATCTGCTCAGAAATCTTACAACTGGTAGCTACTGTGAGCATTAGTTTTCCTTATCTAACAAAAGAGGACAATAAGTCCTGCAACGGCCTGCATACTCATAAAATTGTTACAAAGATGAAATGAGAATAATATATATAAAGATCCTTTGTAACTGAAGGGAACATTACTAAAAACAGTTGAATAGCGAAGTGTTCAAAAAATTTAGATACATGTCCTTTCTATATACACAAAGCAACCATTTGACAATTTGTTTTTCTTTTTTCCCCTGTAATCATTAATTTGTAATGACTCTAGATTGGAGTTAGATTATTTTTGTTAAGATTATTTTCATTTGTCTGAAAGCTTGAACTTTATCCAGTAAAATCTTGCTGATAAAGCGCTAGATTTGTGGATGAACACATTTCATTTTCTTCTAGTCTTGGCTGTGCTCCATGTTCACTGGATAATTTAAGGTATATCATTTAATTTAAAACCTTATCTTCTCTGCCAATAAAAAATAAATTAAAAAATCCATTTTCTGCTTATCTTACTACATAGGATTTATTGATGCATAATAAAAATTAAAACATTCAGAGGACTTCAAATAACACAAAGTACTCTTATGTCTACTCAAAAAATGACAGGACTACAGGTACAGGGATCATAATCTCTATAACTGATATGATGCAATCCTTAAACATCCTAGCGGTATGAATGTCACTGCCCCATTGCGATTCTTCCCAGTGATGTCAGAGCAACTCAACAGCACCAGGGTAGATGCAGGGATGAATAATAACACAGTCTGTATTCTCTAGGAGCAAGGGAAATACATATTAATGATTGTGATGTATACTGCCATAGAGGTAGGTATAGAGAAGGAAACCATTGATTCTATTTGGTGAGGACTTTGGGTACTGTGTCAGCAAAAGTTTGCAAAACAAAACCCTTGCTTTCAAGGATCTTAGAGTATAGATGGGATGGCTTTTGGATGAACTAGCAAAGTATGGTAAGCAGAGATGAACACTGTGTTATAGGAGCATAGAAGAAGATATCTAACTCAGGTCCAGGAAGAGTTTCTGAAAGAGGTGACAAAAACCAAGTTCTGAAGGCTTTATTGAAGTAGAGTGGCAGAAAAGAGAAAAGAAAACTGAAGTAAAAGCATTTGAGACAGAATGAATAATATACACAAAAGTAAAGAAGCAGGAAACTAGTTTAGGATGGTTGATGGAGCATGGGGGACACATGGGGAGGTGGCAAGTAGTGAGGCTAATTCAGGATAAGTTAAAAGGTTTAGTTTGAAATCTCCGAGAAGTCACTGACTACAAGCAGGGAAGTGGCATAGCTAGATTAACATTTTAAGATCACTCTGGTAGCAGGATAGACATAGATTAGGAAAAGGCAAGCCTTTGCAAAGGCCAGGAGGCTTTTGATCAATGTTAAGTGCCTACAGTATGCCAGGGGATACCATGGTCACCAAAAATATACATAATCACACCTTCGTGGAGTTTCTGGTGGGAGAAATAAATGTTAAATGAATACCTAATTACAAAAAGTAAGTGTTCAAAATAATAACTGTGAGGGAATATGACCTTCCTCCAGTCATGATTTAGTCTAGTCATGTGAGACAAACACTGGGACAAAATGGGGGCTCTACAAGTCTGGGAAAAAGGGAAAAATGGGTCAGGCATGGTAGCTCACACTTGTAATCCCAGCACTTTGGGAGGCCAAGGTGGGCAGATTATGTGAGGTCACGAGTTTGAGACCAGCCTGGCCAATATGGTGAAACCCTGTCTCTACTAAAAATAGAAAAATTAGCCAGGTGTAGTAGTGCGTACCTATAATCCCAGCTACTCGGGAGGCTGAGGCAGGAGAATTGCTTGAACCCGGGAGGCAGAGGTTGCAGTGAGCCAGGATCACCCCACTGCACCCTAGCCTGGGTGACAGAGCAAAACTGTCTCAAAAAAAGAAAACGGGGAAAAATGACTTTTGGATAATATAAAAATACTAAAGACTATGCACAATGATTTAGAGAGACCATTCAGGATATAAGTGGGCTGCCCAAAAGGGCAATTAGGCCCTTAGCTCCTTTGGCTGGTTGGCTTCTCTTATTCTATATTTTGCTTTTTGCTGCCTCCTGGTTCAGGGATAGTTCTATCATGACCAAGTAAGTACCCAGCCTCAACTTCTAGGGCACCAGAAAAAGCAAGATGGTGATAAAGATTTCAAAAAGGCAATTTGTTTACCTCATTCTTTTTTGCTTGTTTTTTTTTGTTGTTGTTGTTGTTTTTAGGTAAAAACCGCATACTAATTTACCTCATTCTTGAAGTTCCTTCTTTGTTGTTGAATGAGTTTGCTTTTTCTAGTTTTCCTTCATCTTTTCTGCCACTCAACTCACTGCTTATATGTGCATGCCACCTAGTGACGAAAACTGGCCCTGCCTGCTTCTTAGGGAAATGAGTTTTGTATTCACTGTTCAGGGGAAGGGAGACAGGTGAGTAGATCACACACTGAGAAAACTTTAGAATGGGTCCCCTGGGCTAGGATTACAGCTCACACCTGTAATCCTAGAACTCCGGGAGGCTGAGGTGGGCAGATTGCTTGAGCTCAGAGTTTGAAACCAGCATAGGTAATATGGTGAAACTCTGTCTCTACAAAAAAAATACAAAAATTAGCTGGGCGTGGTGGTTGGTGCCTATAGTTCCAGCTACTCAGGAGGCTGAGGTGGGAAGATCACCTGAGCCCAGGGAGGTTGAGGCTGCAGTGAGCCGAGACCATGCCACTGCACTCTAGCCTGGGTGACAGAGTGAACCCCTGTCTCAAAAAATTAAAAAATAAGTAAGAATGGGCTCTGAAGGGGCCAACGGGAGGCTTCCTGTGGTTGAGCATGAAGACAGACCTGGTAAATGCACAGCAAGTATTACATTTTTTTATTCCTAGACTCTCTTTGTGCCACTCCTCAAGCCTCTCAATCTCCTTCCATGCAAAAGCAAAACAAAACAATAAAAGAGCTTTGTTTCCCCCTTGACAAGGTGAGAAATCTTAAAAATAGGAGCGAAAGAGAGCAGGTAGATCTGGGAGGGTCTCTCTGGCATGCCTTTTGACCCCCTTGTCCCTCTTGTCCTGGGACCATTGTCTTTCCTCTTATCACATGTCTCCAGCCTGCCAAGGCCTCCCTCCTTCCTGGCTCACCTTTGCTTTGTGTTTAATTTCCAACGTGTCCTCTGCGGCCCTGTTCTTTGCTGAGACTTTGCTAGATTCTCCATTTTATTATAGAACACTCCTACCATTTGAACTAAAAACCTAACTTTCTTATGAGGGAAATGTCAATGTAATTCATAAATATATCTGATAATCCGTGATAATTCACAACCGTCTTGAGCAGATGCTGCTGTTTCTTTGCTCCTCTTGTCTTCAGACCAAGAGGTGGGGTTGATGCATTCTTAGCTACTCATTGCCTCATCCTTTTTTACAAAAAAGCCTTTTTTTTGGCAGGCTGTGGTGGCTCACACCTGTAATCTAAGCACTTTTTAGTTTAGGAAAACACCTGGGTTCTATTTGTTTTTCCTGTTTTTAGGCAAAGAACTGGGAAACTTGAAGAGCTTACTTCCCTTCTCTCAGAGATGACCGTCCCATACTACCTGCTGTCCAATGTTTATAAATCAATGTTTCCTATATTTTGTCCACATTTCTAGTTGTTTGAGGCAGGAAGGAAAGTCTGGTTCTGGTTATTTCATCATGGTTGGAAGCAGAAGTTTCAATACCCACTTCACATGAGAATATGGAGGCTAGAGGAGGAGGGAGTACCTCCCAGAAGGCACCACCAGGGACTTAACATCGTCTTGGTTCTCTCAAATCTCGATACTCTAGCAACTTACAAGTCAGACTCTCAGATTTGTTGAGGACTTAAACACAGAGCTTAATCTTTTCCTTTATATCCTTTTTTCTTTTTAAAAAATCATTTATTTTTTAAAAAGAGACAGGGTCTCACTATGTTGCCAAGGCTGTCATCGAACTCCTAGGTTCAAGTGATCCTCCTGCCTTAGCTCCTGAGCAGTTGGGATTACTGGCCTGCGTCACCATGCCCAGCTCCTTTCTATTCTCTTTTCTGCCATAATTCCAGGTGTGTATGACATCCTTATTGTCGACCAATCCAGTAAAGCAGCTCCTACTTATTGAGTCCACTGTGCCAGATATTTTACAAATGTTGTCTTCTTTTTTTTTTTTTTTAAAGGGTTTTGCTCTGTCACCCAGGCTGAAGTAGTGAGGCAATCTTGGCTCACTGCAACCTCCACCTTCCAGGTTCAATCAATTCTCCTGCCTCAGCCTCTGAGGTAACTGGGATTACAGGCAGCCGCCACCACCCCTGGCTAATTTTGTATTTTTGGTAGAGCCAGGATTTCCCCATGTCGGTCAGGCTGGTATAGAACTCCTGACCTCAGGTGATCCACCTGCCTCAGCCTCCCAAAGTCCTGGGATTACAGGCGGGAGCCACCGTGTCCGGCCTACATATGTTGTCTTCTTATATTGCTCCTACCAGTTAGTTATAATTTTCTCTCTCTCTTTTTTTTTTTAATAAGAAAACAGACACTGAGAAGGTTTAGCAACTTGTTCAAATTCATTTGTTGTTAAGGGACAGAGCCAAGATTTAAAAGTAGCCGTTGCTCATCATGTATCTTGTTAACTAGCATTGCAATTCCCAGACATTCTTTATTGCAGCAGACTTCTCCACTTCACTCCAACAATTCATTCCCATGAATTAATGTAATCACCACCTAGAACTTTGAAATATTGAGCAGAGAAATCTCTTTGAACATACATATCCTAGATGCTTCCACACCTTAACTTTTCCCCATTCTTCTCTTTTGCTTCATTTTTTTGAGATGGAGTTTCACTTGTTGCTCAGGCTAGAGTGAGGTGGCACAGTCTCTGCCCACTGCAACCTCCGCCTCCTGGGTTCAAGCGATTCTCCTGCCTCAGCCTCCAAAGTAGCTGAGGCATATGTCACCACACCTGGCTAATTTTTTGTATTTAGTAGAGACAGGGCTTCACCATGTTGGTCACACTGGTCTCAAACTCCTGACCTGAGGTGATCCACCTACCTCGGCCTCCCATCGTGCTGGGATTACAGGCGTGAGTCATTGTGTCTGTCTTTTTTTCCTTTATTGAAAACAACGTTATCATTCAATAACACTGTCACAAGGGCCTTCAGGTCCTTCGTTCCTCTTTACCTGCCCCAATACCCCATTAATCCTCAACCCTAAATGAATCCGAGCACCTGCTTGTTTTCCTCCTAGACCACTGAATGAGGATGGAAAAAAATCTATTCAATATTCAACTTAGCAGCTAAATGGATGGAAAAAATCTATTTAATATTCAACTCAGCATTGAGTACTGCTCAATAACCTTTTTACCTTTTGTTTGTTTTTGAGATGGATTCTCACTCTGTCACCAGGCTGGAGTGCAGTGACATGATCTCGGCTCACTGCAACCTCCACCTCCCAGGTGCAAGCGACTCTTCTGCCTCAGCCTCTCGAGTAGCTGGGACTACAGGCACTCTCCACCACACCCAGCTAATTTTTGTATTTTTAGTAGAGACAGGATTTCACCATGTTGGCCAGGATGGTGTCGATCTCTTGACCTTGTGATCCACCTGCCTTAGCCTCCCAAAGTGCTGGGACTACAGGTGTGAGCCACTGCACCTGGCCTTTACTAATACTTAGTTAGCAAAGTTTCTTATTTCCCAGAAGTGCTGTTCCAAAAGTTTATCTTGCCTTTTCTTTTCTCCTCATTTTCAGCAGGTAGTTTTCCTTCCTACTTCACAGAGAAAGCTCTCTTCCAGCCATGCTCCTTCACTTCCAAACATATATCTATACTCACATTTTCACCTTTTCTCTTTTTTAAGGAAAGGAAAACAGTATTAGTTATCTTTATATTTTTACTTGTTCTCTTGATCCCACTCTTTCTTGCTGACTTTGGGACTTTGCATCAGTTATTTCTTATTTCTTTTTTTCTCCAGAAACTTTAATTTCCCAATATGTTGAGCAAAAATATGTAACCCCAACAGCAGCTCTTTCTCCTAAGGGGAGATCCTGCAATATATCTAGGAAAAGGGGCATAAAGATGAGGGGGTAGAGGACTTTGGAGTACATCCCAAACTTCCCCTAAAACCAAACACAGTTTGTTCTCTGCACTAACAACATAGGGATCCCCTTATCTCCTCCTCCATGTTTTGAGAGGCTGAAGGCTCTGCTGTTCTTCCTTAAATGAGAGCCTGGGTCCACACTTCTCTATAGAGATGTCCAGAGGAAGGAGGGCTGTCTGCCTAGTACTTCTACAGTAATCCTGGCCACACCCCATTTTAGAGGTTCCCTGGGGGATGGTGAGACATCAGGGGAAAGCACCCCTAGAGGCACGAGGGGAAGGCGTCCACATCCCCAGTATCTGAGAGGAAGTTTATGCCTCAGTGGTGGCTCAGGCTGAGATGACGACCACACTCTTCTCATTTTCCAGCCTCTTGTTCTGAAGCCTTCTAGCCATGAAAAAAACAGCCAGACTACAATAAGCTATTAAAATATACTAATAATCATTGTGTTTCCAAAATGGGGATATGTTAGGTACTGTTTTCCAAACTTATTTATCAACAGAATCCTTTTTATATGGAGCATCTTGCAAAATTAGTGTTATGGGAGTCATAACATGGGAAACAATGCTTAATTGTTTTGAATGTGGTCTAAGGATGCTTGCATCAGAATCACTTTGGATGTTGATTATTGATATAAAAAATCTTCACCATGTCTTGCTATGTCAGAAGATTTTCTATCAGAAGCCTTTCAAGGAAAGGAGAAGTTAACATGTGAGGATGTCAGAACAAGAAGACAGAGGGTGCCTTGGTCCCTAATACTTTGAAGGTCACCAAATTATCCCTGGACTGCTTAGCATGGACCGTTACATAATAGAGAAATAAACTTATTTCCTGTAAAAGCCACTGCTATTTTTGCCATTGATAATGCAGCTGATCTGAAACCTAATTAATTCAGAAACAAAAAGAGGACCTACTTTCTGACTAATCATGGTGAGTAAGTCTCTGTCCTGTCCTTTATAATAAAGCATGGATTTCTCTGTTTTGATTTCTTCCTATTTAAGGTAAGAAGATCTTTCTTTTTTAAAATTTCAATATCTTTTGAGGTACAAGTGGTTTTTGGTTACATGGATGAATTCTATAGTGGTGAATTCTAAGATTTTAGTGCAGCAATTACCCGAGCAGTGTACACTGTACCCAATGTGTAGCCTTTTATATCTCATCCAGCTCCCAACCTTTCCCGAGTTCCCAAAGTCCAATTCATCACTCTGTATGTCTTTGCATCCTCATAACTTAGGTGAATCAAGATATATTTTAAAGGTAAAATTTTTAACACTTGATAATGGATTAAATGTAGGCAGCATTTAGAGATTGGATAGGTTGGGATTTATTAAAAAGTTCTGAATTGTAATTTATGTTAGAAATTGTCCAAAGCACTTTCATTAAACTTCTGATTTCTTTACTGTGTTCTCCTGGGACTCAAGGTAAAAAAAAAAAAGAGAGAGAGAGAGAAGGAAACTGGCTACACAACAGCTACTTGTTAAGTTCTGACTATGTGCCTGTGTACTCAGGTTTGTATACTCCTAACATCTAATTCAATGCCTGGTGCAGAATGGGTTCTCAAAAAATGTTGGAAAGACAGATGAAAAACTGCATACACATTAGATTTCTTAATAGCAACTGTAAACTAGAAAGAGAATGGAATACTACATGCCAGGTCTGTCCCGCAGATCGTGACAGAAGCAAGCAGTACTCAGACACAGGTATGCAGTGTAAGAGAAGCCAGGGGACTGCCTGGCTCAAGTGGCCAGAGTGCAGCCCTGAGAAGCTGGAGCTGCTTGCTTTTATTCAGTGCAGGCACAATGCCAAAAGCTTGAGGCAAACACAATCTGTGGGTAATTAACATTTATTGTTCTCCTTTCAGGGAACATCTCTGTGGATGTTCAAAGGTCAGTTCCTCCACAACTTCAAACAAACAAGCCTGATGAGGATAACTTCCCCTTCACATATTTGCACATACTCCTTGCCCTCTGCCTCAGGGTTAGAGAATAGCTGCCTTCAGCTATTCTCCCCCGAAGCTATGCAGAGCCTTCCAACCTTTCAGAAGGCCTGATCCTGTCCCTATGTTTCTCCCACCACTCTGACCAATCTCCTATAATTACATTCAAAATTCTAAAAGGATGTCGTTTTCAACTTGAACACTATACTTATCTATGCACACCTAGATCATCAATCATTGACAGAATGGATATTTTTCATTTGGGCAGTCTCAAATGATTTACCTTCCTTGTGCCCTTTCTCAGGAAGCTACTACTAGAAGATGTGTCTGTTAAAAAAAGGGAGTATGCCAAGAAAGAGGAAGACATGGAAGACCGGAAACAGAGGATATTGGCAGGACAGAGGCAAAGGGAATGCTTAGGATGACAGCAAAGGCAAATCCCAGGGCAAAGGCGGGGGAGCAGGTGGAGAGAACAAGCAATCCAGAATAGATGAGGTTGGAAGACTCCGGTACAGTTATCTCCAAGAAAAACAAAACAAAAAGCCAATAAATTATCTAATAGGTTTGACCATGTAGAAATTATATATTGTTTTTGTTTTACAGAGCTGTTGGAGGGTGTGGAAGGACTTAGTCGATTAATCACATGAAAATTAGAAGCAATTGTGAACTACAGGAGAAATAAAAAATCGTGCAAAAAAGGAAACACAATTAAAAGACTACTTGACTCAATGGTGATTAATATTTATAGTCATATAATAAAAAATAAATTCTCTGCATATCTTGAATGAGGTAATTATATACTTTTATCAGAATTTATTGAACTGTTCCCTTAATATGAGTGCATTTTATTAATTGTAAACTATACATCTCAATACCTCTAGTCAGAAAAAGGCTGCCTACTCTGTTGGACAAGACTTTTTTTTTTTTTTTTTGAGATGTCTCACTTTGTTGCACCCAGGCTGGAGTGCAGTGGCACAACCTCAGCTCACTGCAACCTCCACCTCCTGGGTTCAAGTGATTCTCCTGTCTCAGCCTCCCAAGTAGCTGCAATTACAGGCACCTGCCACCACACCCAGCTAACTTTTTTATATTGTTTTTGTTTTTGTTTTGAGATGGAGTCTCACTCAGTCACCCATGCTGGAGTGCAGTGGCACAATCTCAGCTTACTGCAGCCTCCACCTGCCGGGTTCAAGCAATTCTTCTGCCTCAGCCTCCTGAGTAGCTGGGACTATAGATGCATGCCACCACACTCGGCTAATTTTTGTATTTTTAGTAGAGATGGGGTTTCACCATATTGGCCAGGTTGGTCTCAAACTCCTGACCTCGTGATCCCCCCGCCTTGGCCTCCCAAAGTGCTGGGATTACAGGCATGAGCCACTGCACCAGGCCAACTTTTTCTATGTTTAGTAGAGATGGGGTTTCACCATTTTGGTCAGACTGGTCTCGAACTCCCGACCTCAAGCGATCTGCCCGCCTTGGCCTCCCAATGTGCTGGGATTAAAGGCGTTAGCCACCATGCCCAGCCGTTTTTGTTTTTTCTTAGGGCTGCTTGCAAATTGTTATTAGAAAGTTTAAAAAAATTATATCTTTTAGACCTAGTGAGGTCTCTTCCTGGGTCTATGAGGGGTGTGGTTTCAAAGGCAGGAGTTTCCTGGCTCCACACCTCCATCCAGCAACCAGAGGGGTTTCAAATGTAAAGTTCTTTGTCTGGGTTTCCTGCTGTAGGCTAGGTTGGGAAAGCCAGGTGAAGCTCCTTTGTCCCAAAAAGCTGGCTGAAAGCTCTGGGAGGAGGGGGCTCTGTGATTCAGGGCTGTGGACCAAGTAGCCAATCCACTATCAGACTCAAAGATCAATCACTCCACAGGAAGTTTGAAAGAACTCCTCTCAAAAAAAAAAAAAAAGAACTCCTCTCATTGGATGAGAACATAAATGGGGAGGGAATAACTCAAAAGTTAAAACTCCAGCTGCTCCTTACCTATAGGGATTGTTTCAATGGGTTCCCTCCCACGACAGCGTGGGAGCTGTCTTTCTCTCTCTCTCTCTGTCTAATAAATCACTTTTCTGCAAAACTCTTTGGGTCCATGATATTTATTTGAACGGCAAATTCACTGTGCCTCCAGGGCCCCTTTCCCCATTCTTCGTCGTTGGCGAGGCTAAGAACCTCTTCAGAACTGGGAGCTGAGTACTCTCCCCAGGTTACATCTTTTGGCAAGCCAGCCAGAAGAAGTCGGACTTCAGAGTGGTGAGTGATACTGGACCCCTTTCGCTTGCTAATCTGTCCTTTCCCTTCTTTTAAATTTGTTAAGGAGGTTAAAAACCAGGTGCCCATCAGCCATCTAAAAGCGAATAACGTGGCCACTGGTCTAAAGACGTACGTGTCAGGCTTTCTGAGAACTGACTCTTCAACAGCCCCCTGGCTCTTCAGAACTGGGATGTTGGTCAGCCCCGGACCAGCTTCCCTCTCTTACTGTTCTTTCTTTGTCTGGGCCAAGCCAAGGGCTGGCTGGAGGAAAGGGCAGTGGTCCTGAACTCCCATTTCAGTCTGGTTGAGGTTAGGGCCCTGCTTAGACCTCCTAAGAAAAAGCCACCTAAGTGAGCCATGCCCAGCCTTTCAGATTCCAACCTCCTGGGTCCAGATTTCCATAAGGCAAACTTCTTCCCAGCTCTTTCCTCTAAGATATTTCCTACATAGGAGGCCATTACCCTTCTTGCTAGGACTTTGAGGCTCTTGGGGGTGGCAGTCCAGGGACGCTTGACTGTGGTGCCCTTGGGCTTATGCCTATCACCTCCTACAGTATAAATACACAGGGCCAGTTCCCTTAGTCTGCAGTGCTAGGTTACATCCTAACAGAGCCATAGTCTATCAGTGGGTACTGGAGGCTATAGGACATTGTTTTTTTTGTCACCTGCAATTCCCCAATCCAACTGAGTGGTGCCAGAATCTAATAACATACAATTTGTCTTGCCTAGGAGTGGCTCTCCATATGGCAGAACTTCTCCATCTAGAATATCATAGCCAGACCTGGTCTGAGGCTCAAATAGTTAATTACAGGCCCCACAACCCTAGGGCATATTCCTAAATGGAGAGTGGGGTGGGGGTCCCAGGTCCGCAGGGCATAGTTCCGGGCCTTGGCCATGCGGCCAGCCATTGCCTTCTTTAAGACTGTTGTGCTTAGAGGCCCCTCTCAAGGAGTTTATCCTCCTAGGGCAGTTTTATGGTCAGGCCTATGTTCATTGAACTCTTGCTAGGGAATATTGGCACCTATTGCCCAAGCCTCACTGGCCTAGTTCTTCAAGGACATGCTGGCATACGGCCACTACGCCTGGCAGTCCCCATGTCCTTAAAGTGGCTGTAAGGACATTAGACAGTGAGGGTGTGCCCATGATGCCAGTAAGCATGATTAAACCTGGCACATGGGGAGACCCAGAAGATGATCATGCATTTAGGGTGCAAGGAAATTGCAAGGTGCTATAACTGGGGAATGCTCCAGGGCTAGCAGTTACAAGGAATAACCAGGGATGTGGGCATCCCTGTGTTCAATTTCAGATGGGTGCTACTCTTCCCAAGGCAAAATCACCCTTAAAGTGTATCCTGGATAACCGGGACCAATTTGACCCTTGATCTTTGAAGAAGCAGCAGCTCATTTTTTTCTGCCAAACAGCATGGCCATGATATCTTCTACTGAGTAGAGAAACCTGGCCTCCTAAGGGAACTATAAATTATAACAGCCTTCTACAATTAGACCTTTTCTGTAGGAGGGAAGGTAAATAGATTGAGGTCCCCTATGTGCAAGTTTTCTTTTCTCTAAGGGATAATCCTCAGCTGTGTAAGGCTTGTTTCCTATGCCCTACCGGCCCCTCCTCAGGACTACCCCCATAGTTAGGACTCCCTGTGGCTCCTCCCTCCACCGAAGCTGACCAGGTCTCCGCAGCTCCTATAACTCAAGGGGAGTCAGGGAAGGCCAAAGTGGCAAGGTACCTCAGACTACCAGGATGTCCCAACTCTGCCCCCTAAGGGCAGTAGGAGGAGAATTTGGCCCAACCAAAGTACATACTCTCTCTCCACTTTCTGACTTAGGCAAATCAAGGCGGACTTGGGAAAATTTTCATATGACCCAGACAAGCACATAGGTGTTCTGCAGGACCTGGGCCAGTCCTTTGAATTGGATTGGAAAGATATGTTACTGCTTAGTCAGACCCTAACCAGCAATGACAGAGAGGCTGCTCTAGCAGTGGCTCAACAGTTTGGGGACACCTGGTACCTTAGTCAAGTACATGACCAAATAATGTCAGAGGAGAAGGATAAATTCCCCACAGGTAGACAAGCAGTCCCTACTATGGACCCTTGCTGGAATCCTGACTCAGAACAAGGGGACTGGAGCCGTGGGCACCTATTAACCTGCATACTTGAGGGATTAAGATGAACTAGGTAAAAGCCCATGAACTATGCAATGTTATCCACCATAACTCAGGGAAAAAAAGAAAACCCAACAGCCTTCCTTGATCAGTTACAGGAGGCCTTAAGAAACTATACTCCCCTGCTACCAGACTCCATCGAGGGTCAGCTAATACTAAAAGACAAATTTATTATGCAATCAGCAGCAGACATCAGGAGGAAGCTCCAGAAGATGGCCCTGGGGCCAGAACAGAGTCTAGAATCATTACTAAATCTACCAACCCTGGTGTTCTATAATAGAGACCAGGAGGAACAGGCTGAAAGGGACAGGAGGGACAAGAGAAAGCCCGCAGCCCTAGTCATGGCCTTCAGCAAGCAGACCCAAGGGGGCTAGGAAAAAGGAAAGGCTTGGATTAGCCGCCAGTCTGGCAGAGCTTGCTACCACCGCGGCCTACCAGGACACTTTAAGAAAGATTGACCCCAGAGGAATGGACCACCTCGTCCTTGCCCAACGTGCCAAGGGGATCACTGGAAGGCACACTGTCTCAGGGGACAAAGGTTCCCATGTCCTGAGGTGGCTAAAAAGATGACCCAACAGTAGGACTGAGGGTGCCTGGGGCAAGCGCCAGCACAAACCATCACCCTCACCAAGCCCCAAGTAAAGCTAACTACAGAAGGCCAGGAGGTCAGTCTTCTTCTGGACACTGGCGCTGCCTTCTTGGTTTTGCTTTCCCATCCTGGATGGTTGTCCTCCAAGTCTATAACTGTCTGAGGAGTACTAGTACAAGCAGTCTCCTGATATTTCTCCCAGCCCCTAAGCTTTAACTGGGGAGATATATTCTTCTCCCATGCCTTCCTCATCATGCCAGAAAGTCCCACTCCCTTACTAGGGCGGGACCTGTTAGCCAGAGCAGGAGCCATTATCTATATGAACATCATCAGGGAGGAAGTCCCTCTCTTCTGTCCATTATTAAAAAAGGAATTAATCCCGATGTTTGGGTAATGGAGGGACAATTTGGGTGGGCAAAGAATGCATGCCCCAATCGAATAAGGCTAAAGGATCCCACCTCTTTTCCTTACCAAAGACAGTACCCCCTAAGACCAGAAGCCAAAAAAGGGGCTACAGGATACTGTAAGGAACTTAAAAGCTGAGGGTCTAGTGAGATTCTGTAATAGCCCTTGTAATACTCCAATTTTAGTACAAAAACCTAATGGACGACGGAGGCTAGTGCAAGGTCTCAGGCTTATTAATGAAGCTGTGATCCCTTTATACCCAGCTGTACCCAACCCATATACCTTGCTCTCTCAAATACCAGGAAAGGCACAATAGTTTACAGTCCTGGACCTTAAGGATGCCTTTTTCTGTGTTCCAGCACATCTTGACTCCCAGTTGTTCGTTTACCTTTGAAGACTCTTTAGACCAGAATTCTCAGCTCACCTGGACAGTGTTACCCCAGGGCTTTCGAGATAGCCCCCACCTGTTTGGCCTGGCTCTAGCTCAGGACCTTAGTCATTTTTCACATCCAGGTACCCTGGTTCTTCAATATCTGGATGACTTACTTTTAACTGCTAACTCAGAAACCCAGTGTCAGCAGGCCACTCAGGACCTCCTAAACTTTCCAGTCACTTGTGGATATAAGGTTTCCAAATCAAAAGCCCAACTTTGTAGGCAAGAGGTAAAATATCTAGGGCTTGTCTTGTCTATAGGCACTCAGGCTCTTGATGGAGAATGTTTCCAACCCATACTGGCCTTCCCCCATTCAAAGACCTTAAAACAGTTGTGGGGATTCTTAGGAATAACTGGTTTCTGATGACTGTGGATTCCCAGATACGGTGAAATAGCAAACCCCTATACACTCTGATTAAGGAAACTCAAAAAGCTAACACTCATCTAACACAATGGGACCCTATAGCTGAGGCAGCCTTTCAGACCCTAAAGCAGGCACTACTGCAGGCTCCAGCTCTAAGCCTTCCTACAGGGAACAACTTCTCCCTATATGTTACAGAGAAGTCAGAAGTGGCACTGGGGGTTCTCACCCAGGCTTGCGAGACCACGCCACAACTGGTGGCATACCTAAGAAAGAAAATTGATGCAGTAGCAAAAGCCTGGCCACACTGCTTGTGGGTTGTAGCCATGGTGGTTATACTGGTTTCCGAAGCTGTTAAAATAATGCAAGGGAAAGATCTAACTGTATGGACTTCACATGGTATAGCTGGAATTCTGGCCTCTAAAGGAGGCTTATGGCTGTCCGACAACCTCTTACTCAAATATCAGGCCTTAATGCTCGAAGGGCCTATACTTCAGCTGTGCACATGTACAGCCCTCAATCCAGCTACTTTACTTCCTGAGGAAGGAGCAAACAAAGAACATGACTGTCAGCAGGTAATAGCCCAGAATTATACAGCTGGAGAGGATCTCTTAGAAACTCCTCTAGCCAATCCTGACCTTAACCTATACACTGAGGGAAGTTCATTCATGGAAAATGGAGTTCGGAAGGCAGGATATGCAGTAGTCAGTGATCAAACAGTGCTTGAAAGTAATTCCCTTCCTCCTGGAACTAGTGCTCAGCCGACAGAATTAGTAGCCCTCACTCGAGCTCTAAAATTAGGAAAAGGAAAGAGAATAAACATATACGCAGATTCCAAATATGCTCACCTGGTTCTGCATGCCCATGCTGCCATATGGAAGGAAAGAGAGTTCCTAACGTCGGCAGGAACTCCCATAAAATATCATAAGGAAATTTTAAACTTATTACAAGCTGTCCAAGAACCCAAAGAGGTAGGAGTCTTACACTGCCGAGGTCACCAGAAAGTAGATGAGAAGGAAGCACAGGGCAATTGCTGAGCTGACCTGGAGGCAAAAAGGGCAGCTGGACAAGAATTTATAGAAGGACCTTTAATATGGGAAAACCTTCTCCAGGGAACTAGACCTCAATACTTATCAGAAGAGGTAGAGCAGGCAATCTCCCAGGGACACAATCTTCATCCTTCAGGATGGCTAGCTACTGAGGAGGGAAAAGTACTCCTACCTGCTGCCAGCCAGTGGAAAGTACTTAAAACCCTACATCAAAGCTTCCATATGGGTGTACAGAATACATATCGAATGGCCAAATCTATATTTACAGAAAAAGATCTCTTCAAAGCTGTCCAACAAATAGTCAAAGGATGTGAAATATGCCAGAAAAATAATCCTTTGGCATATCACAAAGCTCCTCCTGGGGAACAGCAAACTGGTTATTACCCAGGTGAGGAGTGGCAAATGGACTTTACTCATATGCCTAAGTCTCAGGTATATCAATATCTGTTAGGATGTGTACATATCTACACAAACTGGGTTGAGGCCTTCCCCTATAAAACAGAAAAAGCCCAAGAGGTAATAAAAGTCCTGATCAATGAAATAATCCCTAGATTGAGACTCCCTGTCTTCAAAGCGATAACAGCCCTTCCTTCAAAACTGCAGTAACCCAAGGAATTTCCAAAGCGTTAGAAATACTGCATCATCTCCACTGTGCTTGGAGGCCTCTGTCCTCAGGGAAAGTGGAGAAGATGAACGAAATTCTTAGGAGACACTTAAAGAAACTGGCACAGGAAACCCACCTCCCGTGGCCTTCTCTATTATCAACAACACTGTTAAGGGCTCGAAACTCTCCTCAGAAGTAGGACTCAGCCCCTATGATATGCTTTATGGATAACCCTTTCTTACTAATGATCTCATATTAGACAAGGAAAAAGCAGATCTAATAAAAGATATAACCTCCTTGGCTAAGTACCGACAGACTCTTAGGACCTTACCTGAAGGACACCCTAGGGAAAGGGGGAAGAGTTGTTCTGCCCTGGAGACTCAGTGCTTGTTAAGCCTCTCCCCTCAGACTCTCCCTCTCTAGGTCCATCTTGGGAAGGACCATTTTCAGTTATTCTGTCTACCACAACGGCAGTTAAGGTGGTGGGAGTTAACCTGTGGCTCTATCACACTCCGCTGAAGCCTTGGACACCTCCTGAAGGAAATCATAGGCCCTCCACTCCACAGCCTGAAGTTCCAGGAGATGACCCTTCACACACCTGCAAGCCTTTAGAGGCTCTACATTTGCTCTTCTGATGAAATCCCCAGGAAAGTACTGAGTCTAACTTACATCCTGGCATTAACAAGACTATCACTGTTAACTTTATTATTTGCAACCGAACTCTATGTGGTCGGTCCTATGGATTGGCCTAATAGCTCTCCTTGTCTTCCTCTGATAGTATTACTCCTTCAAATCATATGTAGTTTACAGGTCCCTTGGTCACCAATCTACAAATTCCATCTACCTCAAACTTCACTTGTGTAAACTCTCTACTAACAACTCCAATGCTTCCCTATGCCAAAACTGGGTTGCCTGATCCCCAGACCTCAGCTGCCTAGCACCAGGCTCATTCTTTGTTTGTGGCTCCTCAGCTTACTGCTGCCTAAACAATACCCCTGGGGAAATATGCCTCCTGTCCTTCCTAGGCACCCCCGATGATGATTTACACAGACTCTCAGGTGCAGAGTCTTCTCTTGCCAAGGCCACGCCATACTCAAACCCCAATTATTCCTTTCATAGTGGGGCCGGAATAATAGGAGGACTCGGTACTGGCATTGGAGGAATTACTACCTCTACTCAGTTTTACTATAAGCTATCTCAGGTGTTAAATGATAACACGGAAAAGGTTGTTAATTCTCTCTGCAGAAGCAGCTTAACTCTTTAGCTGCCGCTGCTCTTCAGGGCCTTGGATCTGCTAACAGCAAAGAGAGGAGGAACCCGTCTCTTTTAGGAGAAGAATGCTGCTACTTTGTAAACCAATCAGGTATTATCTGAAACAAAGTTAAAGAACTCACGGATCAATCGAACGCAGGGCTAAAGACCTTAAAAAAACAGGATTGCAGAGCTTGTTTAACAACTGGCTGTCCTGGTTCTATCCTCTTCTAGGCCAGTTTATAACCATTCTATTATTGCTGGCCTTTGGGTCTCTCATCTTTAACCTTCTTGTCAAATTAGTTTCTTCAAGAATTGAGGCCATGAGACTACAAATGGTCCTGCAAATGAAACCCTGAGTGTACGTGGCTCATGAGTTCTATCGTGGACCTCTGGATCAACCTGCACCCTTGGAAGACTCCCCTCTGGAGGAAACCTCAAATACATGGCCCCTTCTATGCCCCAATTCAGCAGGAAAGTAGTTAAACAGCAATCAACACCTGTGTCCCAACAGCAGCTGGACTTTCCTGTTCAGAGGGCGGACTGAGGGACTTCTCTTACTGGGTCCACGAGGGGTGTGGTTTCAAAGGCAGGAGTTTCCCGGCTCCACGCCTCCATCCAGGAACCAGAGGGGTTGCAAATGTACAGTGCTTTGTCTGGGGTTTCCTGTGGGCGGGCGAGGTAGGGAAATCCAGGTGAAGCTCCTTTGTCCCAAAAGCCCGCTGAAAGCTCTGGGAAGAGGAGGCTCTGTAACTCAGGGCTGTGGACCAAGTAGCCAATCCGGTATCACACTCAAAGATCAATCATGCCACAGGAAGTTTGAAAGAACTCCTCTCATTGGACGAGAACATAAATGAGGTGAGAATAACTCAAAAGTTAAAACTCCAGCTACTCCTTATCAATAGGGATTCCTTCTCTGGGTCCCCTCCCATGACAGCCTGGGAGCTTTCTTTCTCTCTCTCTAATAAATCGTTTTTCCGCAAAACTCTTTGGGTCTATGATATTTATTTGAACGGCAAACTCACTGTGCCTCCAGGGCCCCTTTCCCCATTCTTTGGGGTTAGCAAAACTAAGAACCTCTTCAGAACTGGGAGCTAAGTATGCTCCCCTGGTTACACTAGCAATTCCACTCCTAGGATTCTGCCCTAAGAAAACAAGCCATATGGGCAAATTCAGCTTGTAAGGGTGGCAAAACTCCACCTCTGTTCTCTTAGACTCCTGATTGGACTGGAGAATCAAAATAACATAAAACAGATTAACAGGAGAAAGCATCCTAATTTTTTTTTCTTAGTGCTTTTTCTTTTTTGGAGACGGGGTCTTACTCTGTCACCCAGGCTGTAGAACAGTGGCTCGATTTTGGTTCACTGCAACCTCTGCCTCCAGGGTTCAAGTGATTCTCCTGCATCAGCCCCTCAAGTAACTGGGATTACAGGCATGCGCCACCCTAACTGGCTAATTTTTGTATTTTTAGTAGCGATGGGGTTTCACCATGTTGGCCAGGCTCGTCTGGAACTCCTGACCTCAGGTGATCTGCCTGCCTGGGCCTCCCAAAGTGCTGGGATTACAGGTGTGAGCCATTGCACCTGGTCTCTTTGAGTTTTTAAAGTTTTTTTTTTTTTTTTTTTTTTTTTAAGAAATGGGGTCTCACCATGTTGCCCAGTCTGGTCTTAAACTCCTGGGCTCAAGTTATCCTTTCCCCTCAGATCCTCTCACCCCACACTCCTAAGTAGCTGGGACTTCAGGTGAATGCCCAGAAAAAGCACTGACACAACCACTGATATACGTATCAGTATATACAGGCAATGGCTCACACTTGTAATCTCAACAATTTGGGAGACAAGCAGGAAGACTGCTTAAGCTCAGAAGTTGAGACCAGCCTGGGCTACATGGTGAGACCCTGTCTCTACAAAAAAATAAGAAAAATTAGGCATGGACGCATGCCTGTATTTCCAGCTACTCAGGAGGGTGAAATGGGAGAACTGATTAAGCCCTTGAGCTTGAGGCTGCAGTGAGCAGTGATCACACCACTGCACTCCAGCCTGAGTGACAGAGTGAGACCCTATCCTAAAAAGCAAAAATCATACCCTTTTTTTAAAAAAAAAAAAACTTCTGAAACTCTCATTTTTATATCTTATACATTTAAAAGAGTTGGAATAATTTCTATATAATGCTACTGTCTTACATAACAGACAGATTCTAAATTTTTCTGTAAGGTCAGTAACCTTTAGTCTTTAGCTGATTATCAAATCTAAGAACAAATTCCAAAGTCAATGACCCTGAATTTCATTTGAGAAAAACAGGAAGGCACTGCAAACTATGAACATTGTTATTATAATAGCAATTGTATAGTGCTAATTTTTAGAACACTTTCACATACTCTGTTTCATATTACCTGAGGTTTATAAATTAAACCTATTTTTGAAAATATGAGTATTATAGCCTAAAAAGCTGTTAAAAATGAAAAAGACTAGATTATCCAAGCAGAAATGCCTAACTAGCATTAGAGGGAACATCCTCATCAGGGCGGTGATTTCAAAGTCCAGGTTTGTAAAACCTGACTTGAATTACTGTTCGTGTGTTCACTCAACAGATATTTATTAAGGACCTAATCCTAGTGTCAGGCTGCCTAGATTAGGAAACCTGTTAGCTCTTCAGTGAGAAAATTATATTCTGTATATGAAGAATGTGAGGACACTCAGGCTTAAAATTCAATCTATAAACTATGGTTAAGTGAAAGGCCCTGTTAAAATGGCAGGAACAAGATTTTGAATAATTTTTTACTTTCTGTTTGTGTGGATGGTTTTCTGGCTCCCCGATGAAGTAGTTATAAGAGTAGTAGACATACTATTGTTCAGGAAGTAAAAATAAACGTGGTGTGTGCGTGTGTGTTTAATGTATTAATAGTTCTAGAGGACAAAGAGCTGGTAATCCCTAAAGATCTTTTCTTTCTTTCTTTTTTTTTTTTTGAGACAGAGTCTTGCTCCGTCACCAGGTGCCAGACTGGAATGCACTGGCATGATCTCGGCTCCCTGCAACCTCCACCTCCCGGGTTCAAGCAATTCTCCTGTCTCAACCTCCCGAGTAGATGGGACTACAGGCGCGCGCCACCATGCCCAGCTAATTTTTGTACTTTTAGTAGAAACAGGGTTTCACCATGTTGGCCAGGATGGTCTCGATCTTTTGACCTTGTGATCTGCCCACCTCGGCCTCCCAAAGTGCTGAAATTACAGGTGTGAGCCACCGTGCCCGGCCCTTTCTTTCTTTTTTTTTTTTTTGTTTTTGGAGACGGAGTCTTGCTCTGTCACCCAGGCCTGAGTGCAATGTTGCAATCTCGGCTCACTGCAGCCTCCTGGGTTCAAGCAATCCTCGTGCTTCAACTCCACTAGTAGCTGGGACTACAGGCATGCACCACCACACCCGGCTATTTTTTTTTTTAATTTTGTATTTTTAGTAGAGACACAGGGGTCTCACCATGTTGCCCAGGCTGGTCTTGAACTCCTGAGCTCAGGCAATCTGCCCACCTCCATCTCCCAAAGTGCTGGGATTACAGGTGTGAGCCACCGCACCCAGCATTTTTATTCTGGAGGTTGTATCCAGTAAGAGTACTCCTAATGGTGAAACTAAGCCAAATCAACCAATTGGCAACTGGATGACCTGAGGGAGAGGCCAGCGAAGGACCCTGGATCACCCCGTACAAGTTCCCAAGGACTTCCTTCTTTGGGAGGCTTGGAGATTGGGAAAGGGGATTCAGTTGCTTTTCTTTACCTCCTCTGGTTGTCTGGGGAAGGAAATGTGGAAATGGAGGGGGCTTGAGTGGCACCCAAGCTCGGCTTTAAGCAAGTTGTGAGGTAGGCAGTTTCTCCTTGGATCTTCTACCCCATTAGCAATGACTCCACTCCTTTTCTCTTTCTATCCCCACGTCTGCCCTCCAACACACACCCATTTAAGGGGTGCTTCTCTTTTGACATTCCTTCTGCTCCTTGTGGCATCTTTGTCCCTTTGAATTTCACTCTGAACTTGTAAACTGGCCAGCATCCTCTGTGGTTTCAGGGCTGCTTACTGGGTAGTGCTGATAAACATCCTATGAAATTTACATGTCCTTCAAATCTTCTCCCTAGAACCAGATCTCTGGGTTTCTCAGAGATATCCACTAAATAAGAGTGAATTTTGATAACAACCTTTACGGGGTCAACATCTGGATCTGGTATAGTAAGAGGAAATTTACTTTGGATTTGCACAGAGCTAGACTCTAGCCTTATATCCTCTATAGGGAAGCTCTATGATCTTTCTATCAAGTTTCCTCATCTGTACAATGGGAATGATAAAACCTATCTTGCATGATTGCCACTGAGATATTTACCAAAGTGCCACATACTACCTCCTAGCTCAATCTGTGTTAGTTTCCTTTTCTTTTGTAGGGTTATTATGAGCATCACATGAGAAATTAAATGTGAAAGGGCTCTGTAACCCATAAAGCTCTTTCTATATGTTGGATTTTGTTAATGAAAAAATATTATGTTAATAATCTAATAATAAGGGTAGAAGGAAGGAGAGGATCAGGAAAAAATAACTAATGGGTACTAGGTTTAATACCTGGGTGATGAAATAATCTGTACAACAAACCCCCATGACACAAGTTTACCTATGTAACAAATCTTCACATGTACTCCTGAACTTAAAAATTAAAAAAAAATTAACAATAAAAGCACAGAAAGGTAAGAGGAACAGCTAAATATTTAACAGCTAGATATTTTGGAAGAGATCTGTTCTTTGGGGAGGAAGGGTCTCACTCTGTTGCCCAGGCTGGAGCAGTGGTAGCTCACTGCAATCTTGAACTCCTGGGCTCAAGTAACCCTCCACCTCAGTCTCTCGAGGACTACAGGCTTGTGCCACCATGCTCGGTTAATTTTTAAAATATTTTGTGGAGACAGGGTCTCAGTATGTTGCCCAGGCTGGTCTTTAACTCCTGGCCTCAAGCGATCCTCCTGCCTCTGTCTCCCAAAGTGTTGAGATTACAGGTGTGAGTCCTGTGCCTGACCAGAGGTTAGTCAGTCTTAAAATCTATGAATTCAACAGACATCATGACCACATTTCCAAAACAAGCATCAGGAATTATGATGTGACAAGTCAAAATGCATTGGTTGGGGACAGAATCTTTTAAATAGAAATTGTCCCATAAAATTTGAGATGTATAGTTTCTGTACCAAATGACTATTCAGTGATCTTGAAAATCTAGTGCTGCTCATCACCAACTCCTGATACGTTTCAATTCTGTTTCCAATGGACAATAATAACAAATAATATGTGAGTGTGTCCTCAGGCATTCTCAGTTTGGGCACTGCTGTTTCCATCTGAGGACCAAGACCTACACATCTCAGTAGCATTGAAAAAGTTAACAAACCGGTATAGAGTGTCAAAAAATTTGATTCAAATACTTCGTATCTACTCTAAACCTGAAAACCACACTCCCTAATATTGTGCTAGTGTGCTGGCGAGGAAAAAACATTGAGAAAGCAGCCCTTAGAACAGAAACAATCCTGAGATGTCCAAATTGCCAATTATTTTGTGAAAGTCTCTACTGGAGGTGCATGGAAGTTTAGTAAAAATAATGAACCTTTGTGCAAGATCCCTCAGCTGACAGACCTGTGAGTGCCTCCGAGTGGCTGCTTCGTCTTACAGAAAGCATTTTGTTTCCTGACACTTTTTCCTGTGGCCTTTGCTCTTCTTATTCTGTACGTCAGTATTCTGTTTTTATCAATATTTGTCATTAATAGGATTTACACTGCTCCTTCAGAATTAATTTATTTTGAGACAGGGTCTTGCTCTGTTGCCCAGGCCGGAGTGCAGCGGTGCGATTATGGCTCACTGTAGCTTGGAACCCGGGCCCAGGGGATCCTCCCGCCTCAGCCTCCCAAGTACCTGGAACCACAGGCATGTGCCACCACACTTGGCTTTTTTCTTTTTTCTTTTTTGAGTTTCGCTATTGTCGCCCAGGTTGGAGTGCAGTGGCGCAGTCTCGGCTCACTGCCTCTCGGGTTCAAGTTATTCTCCTGCCTCAGCCTCCTGAGTAGCTGGGATTATAGGAGCCTGCCACCACACCCAGCTAATTTTTGTATTTTCAGTAGAGATGGGGTTTCACCATGTTGGCCAGGCTCGTCTCGAACTCCTGACCTCAGATGATCTGTCCACCTCGGCCTCCCAAAGTGCTAGGATTACAGGCGTGAGCCACCATGCCCCGCCCAGCTGGTTAATATTTTTTTTTTTTTTTTTTTTGTTAGAGACGGGGTCTCTATGTTGCCCTCAAACTTCTGGGCTCAAGTGATCCCGCAGCCTTGGTGAGACCCACCATGCCCAGCTGGTTAATATTTAATTTTTTTGTTTCTTTGTTATGTGATGTGGCAAGGAAAATGGCTTCTGCCAGGCTAAAATGTAATGGCTTCTCAGGCTCACAGGCTACGTGCAGGCTCACAGGCAACATGATAAGGCGCTACAATTAATCAGGCCAACGCCAGGTGCAGACACCAGCCTCATTTCAATGGAATTCAAGAACTCGCCGCTCAGGGTCACACGGACCCTGAGAAGAAACCCTCATTGTCTTAGCTGCTGGCCGTGGCTTCTGAAAAACTGCTTGCTTACTGATATTGGGAGTTTTCACTGTCTCTAACTGCTGACCTTGGCTTCTGTACAAACTGCCTGCTTGCAAAGATCCCCAGCCCCTCCGAAAACTCCCCCAGCCCCCAAAAGAAGTGTTATACAGCATAAAAGCCCAGCTCTCCCTCAACTCGGGGCCACGGGTTGGAGAGACATGA
>PVKP010030157.1:0-28217 GCA_004027715.1 Plecturocebus donacophilus
GGGGAGTTGTGGGGAGATAGCATGGGGAGAAATGCCAGATATAGGTGAAGGGGAGGAAGGCAACAAATTACACTGCCACGTGTGTACCTATGCAACAATATTGTATGTTCTTCACATGTACCCCAAAACCTAAAATGCAATAAAAAAAAATGTCATACCAAATAATGTATCTATTTAAAGATGTATGTTAAAATGTAAACCTTTATTATTTTTAAGATGTATGTATTTAAATATACGATCGCTTAAGGCAGGAAGAAGGTAAGCATGGTTGCTTTCTAATGTATTTGTCTTCATAACATTTTGTTGATCAATTTCTGTGTTTTTCTTTTTATATTTGAAAATTAGAAATTTTATTCTTATTTTAAAGTAGAATCCATTGGTAAATAAATGTAAAAAATCATATTTTAAAATTAATGTTTAAGATGAATTCGTGTCTATCCTTCCCCCTTTAGAAGTGAGGAATTAAGTGGAATTTTACCCTCTTTTTCCAAAACTTCTTCTTTTCAGAGCATTTTTCATGGTTACACTAGGTAAAGCTACATCTGTATGATTAAAATCAACTTCATTTTGGCGTCTGCACCTTTCATGTCAAGACTCTCATGATCTGGTTTCTAACTCACTTCCTGCAGCCCCACCTGCTGCCGTTCACCGTCTCCAGCCACAGAAACAAACCCACCACCAGTGCTGCAGAGATTCCATGATCTTTCCCATCTCGAAGTCTTGCACAAGCAACAATTTTTCTGCTTGGAATAGTCTTCCCTTTCATCCCCTTTTCCTAACGAATTTCCACTCATCTTTTATATCTCCAGTCAAGCATCACTTCTACAGCATACTCTGATAGCACTATGTCTTTTTCAGTTATGGCCATTACTATAATTCATTACTACACATTTATTTATTTTGTGTCTGTGATTATATGCTATCTCTTTCCTCCACTAGTCACTAAGTTTCATGTGGGCAGAGACTGTCTTGATGACCACTTTATCTCCCAGACTTTTTATTGAATAACTAAATATGTATACTTAAATATTAACATGTGTAATCATCCTAACAGTGATTTGAACCTGCATCTGTATGGTATCACTTTTATCATCCATCAGCTGGAGGAACTTCTTTTAAATGGATTTCTGTATGAATGATGAGGTCAAGAGGCATAATAAGGCCACAGGTAAATTATATGTCACCTTTTCTCTCAGTCATGCAGAATGCCTCCATGGGATTTCAGGTACATTTCCATGAGGCACAAAGGCTTTTATCCTAATATTAGAGGCAAAATAATACCCCAAGACAAGGAGGCTCAGCAATATCAATTCACAGAGTATGGGTCAGACCAGAGAATTTGTATCAGATTTCCCAAGCACTGGGTCATTTCTTGATTCCTGTCAGCAATTTTCAAATTAGTTCCCAAGAGATTTCTATTGACTTCCAGAGAAAAATTATTTTCTGCATTTTTCAATTATTTTGTAATGAGCATGTGATTACTTTTATGCTTAAAAATAAAATGTTAACCAAAACAGAATTACCCTTGAAAAACTTTGGACCTTTTGTGGACTCCTGTTCTAAGAAAGATTATTTAAGTTTTGGAATTAAACTCCAGCTCTAAGAGAATATTTATTTTTAATCACATTTGGTTTCTTTTGTTTGCAATTAGAATATACTGCCATTAATTCAGCAATAATTTGCAAACATTTGCAGTGATGTATTGAAGCTAACTCACCAGTTTGAATGTCGAATTTTCTGAAATTTTGCAAGCCATTTGTTAAACCGTCAGTAGCTTGGGATCAGCTATGGTGGAAGTTTTACACCATGGAAATTGGCAAATGCTACAAATCACGGTGCTGTTTCCCATTGAGAGCTGACTGTTAAACATTTACCCAGCATATCACTGAAGCAGGCCTGAATGATGCAGTATTCCTTTGGGCAGTTTAAAGGCATAGCCTAAAACTCTTAGTAGCCTAATCCTTCACATATGTGGTTAACCAAGAGAGAATTTGGAATGACGCCGTCCTTTATGAATGCTTTATTATATGTGGTACTTGACAAAATCAGAGACCGCTCTCTGTAGGCTAGACACATTTGAATATTTTAATCAGCATGAGGCAAAATTTCTAGATGCCAAGAAGCTTAGAGACCAGTCAAATGATTTCTACAACCGCTTAGTTTAATTCTTATTTCTTATACCTGAACAGAGCCCAAATCTCCTCTTTTTGTATGTAACAGATACTTAAGTCATCTGAACTCAGATGGGAAAGGGGATCTTTTCCTCTTAATAAGGCTCCTAATACAAAAATGATTGGCATTTTTGTATTAGGAGCCATTGCCATTCAATCAGAACATTATTCTCTCAAGGTGAGATTAATAGGCAGGTCCTTTGTTCTCCTTTAGTTGCTATCATAAATAACAAGCTGGTACTTTTTTTTTTTTTTAACAGAGTTTCTTCCAGAAATTTTGTCAGTTGCCTTATGTACATTTGTTCCTAAAAGGTAAAAGTGGTCTTTTTTACAGCAATGCACACAGATGATATGAGACTTAAGTTGAAATTAATAGTTAAATGTTAAATTAATAGTTAATGTAATTTGGTTTTTTTCTCTTTTCCCATGAGAAAAAAACAAAATATGAGGTATACAGTGAATATCAACGGGGATCCAGGCCTAAAAGAGGAATTTGACCACGAGTGCTTTGGAATATCACACAGCTCAAACATTGCTCTATTTTGCACGGTATTAGTCATGGGAATGGCCGGGCACAGCACACATGCAGTCGGTCTAATGCTTTAACACTTTCACCTCCACGGCTGCTCAGTTCTCCTCTGGGATTGGTTGCGTATTCTTCAGAGCCTCTTCCACTAGGCTCATGTCCCAAATTTTCCTCCCCTCTTTTTTTTCTAAATAAAGGATCTCTCATTCTGTTAAGATATCCTATCCTATCCATTTTAGAATACCTCCTTATCCATCTAAAATTCTTTACCTGTGCTCCCAACTCTATGCCAAACTGCCCGCTAGAGATCTGCCTTCCTCGTGACACCTTATTTATAACACATCCCCAGTTGAAACTTTTTCATCATGCTACCTCCATCCTTCTTTCCCCACCTTCTCCAAAATAACTCTCTTTTCTTTCTATTTTTCTCCTTTTTAGTAAATAGCATCTCTAGCTCTCCTGTTGCTCAAGACAGAAATCTGGGAGTCATTCTTTGCAACACCTCTTCTATGTCATCACTCACAGTCAATTTGTCACTAAGTCCTTTTTATTCTACTGCCTCAAAATGCCTAGAATCGTCCCACCTCCCTCTGTACCAGTACAAGTCACCACCATTGTCAGCTCAGCTGCCACAGCGAGAGTGGAGGGTCTTCCCACTTAGACCCATGCTCCTCTTCCATTCTTCAGACGACAGCCAGATAGACCTTTCTGAAATAACGTCACTGTCCTGCTAAAAACAGTTTGAATTTGCTTTCCATTGCACTTCACACAAATCGAATTTGTTGGTGATTTCAAAACCTTTCAGTACACGCTCACCTCCTTGTCCTCACCCTCTTTCACTACACTTTAGGCAGATTGACCATTTGGTGCTTCCTTAATAGAACCAAGTTTTGCTCTGGTTCAGTCTTCAAACAAGGCATTCGCTTTACCTGGATTATTTCTTGCCTTTACTCTTTCTCTTACTGACCTTTAGCCATCATCTAGCTCTCAGGTCAAACTCTATTTTCACTGAAAGACCTTCCTCGACTCTGTGTTTTTCTCCATTAGAACCACGCCATCATCTTTCACTGTGTCTTGATCTTTTTCTTCATGGAGTTTAGTAACTGGCACTATTGCACTGATCTGCATGTAATTGTTTAATGCAGTTTCTGCCTCTAGACAGTAGATTCCATGGGAGGAGCAAGCATTTTTGCTTGGTTTGCCATTGAGTACCCTTGTCTAATACAGTATCTGGCACATAGTAAATGTTCAGTGATTGTTGACTGAGTGACTGCGTATATTTCCCAAACTTTTCCCTGCTTTCAGATAATGGGTTTTCCTTTATCCTTCCTGGGAAGATCCCTCAGCCTATATTTTGGACACACTTTCTCATAACTCTTCAAGGATTTAATTCCCTAATGATCCTCTTTCTGACAGCTCCAATACCTCACTTTCACTGACTTCTTACACTTTATATTCAAAGGCTTAGACAACACTTCTTTCAGCTCTGCTGTCTTCTCTCATCAAGCTGACCATCATTCCCTTAAAAAATCCATGAAGGAGAAGGTAAGGAAAGTCATCCAATTGCAAGTTTGGGAATGTAAAAGACAGGAGAAATAGGGAAGGATTAGGTAGGAAGTGTTTCAATTAAAGCAAATTTCTAAGAAAATTGCAGTCAGGCTAATAGGAGCCCTGGAGGTAAAGTCACCTCTGAGAGGAGTACCATATCTCTAAGAAATGACTTTTCTCATTCAATATGTTAATGCAGGAAATGACAGAGATTTCTCAAATATTAAACCCCCTGTTTTGGGAACAGATTCCATTTCATTATAGTATATTGTCATTTTTTCCCCTATTGTTTGTTAAGTCTGCTATTATTTTGTTGGGGACTTTAACACATTTTACATTAATGAGTGAAACGGGCCTTTTACATTCCTTTCTCATGTTGTCTTTTTAGTTTTCAAATCAGTTATGCTGGCCTCATAGGGTAAGTTTGGATATATTCCTTTTTTTCTTCCCTTCTGGAAGATTCTCTAAGATTGGCTCAATCTGTTGCTTTTAAGTTTGCTACAACTTGCAGATAAAACCAACTGAAGCTAGTGCGTCCGTGTGTGTGTGTGTGTGTGTGTGTGTGTGTGTGTGTGCGTGTATGTGTGTGTGTAAAAATACTAAATTACTACTTCAATTTATTTGATAGTTTTTTAAGTTGTTCAGCCTTTCTACTTATTTTGGCCACAGATTTGGTATGTTATATTTCTATTCATCTTGAGTTTTGAGATTTGTTGACCTGTCTTTGATATTAAGCTCTTTTTATTTTTTCTGCTTGATCTATACTTATGCATTCTTTTGCATTTGTCATATTCGTGCCTTGCCTTTCTTTTCCGTCTTCAACTTGCAGGGTTTCATCTAGGTTTTTTTTTCCCCCAAAGAATCAGCCTTTAGCTTTGATCATCTTCTCTCTTGTATCTTTGTTTTTATTTCATAAATTCTTACCTTTATTTTTATTATCAGCACTTCTTTCATCTTCTTTTGGATTTCTGGTCTGTTGTCCTTTCTCATGTTTTAGCTTGATGATGTAGCTCACTAACTTTCAGCCTTTTATTTCTAGTACAACCCTTCTGTCTTTGAACAACTGATAGATACAGAACTGACTAGAGCAAAAATATCTTCATTTAATTGACAAGCTCCACCACTGCTATAACCAAACTCATCCTGGAAGATGAGCAACTACAAACTTAATCAAATGTGTTAGCCGTAATTGCAGCAGCTGTGCAAGACAGGCAGTCTTGGCTAGAGCAGTGTAAGGGTAATGGTCCATCCCTTTCAGAAAGAAAGATCAGAAACAGTTCACATTCACTTGGGACAGAAAACAGCATACATCGACGGTCTTCCTCCACACTTATTTTATCTCACTCTGTCAATATAGTTTCAAAGCACCTGGACTGTCCAAACATTACAGAGAATATCATACGGGTCTACTCTAGGAATCAATGATTCATGTTAAAAGGAGCTGTTAAACAAGATGTAGCAAATACTCTCAAGTGTTAGCAGGACACATGTACTCTAGAGAGAGAGAGTGAACCTTACTCTCTCTTGTGGTAGATTCAGAAACTGCTGCAGCAGGGAAGGATTAAGGGTTTGGTGGTGTGGAGCAGGCTTCATGTGCTGACACCTTGGTGATACAATAATCTATCCTGTACTCCAAGCTCTCACCACATGAAGGAAGTACAACATCTGCCAGACCTCTTCAAAACTGGAAGTGCTCTAATCCCTTTACCACATCTCAAGAACTGTTCATCAGTGGGAGGCTAGCTACTTGACCATGAAACCTTGCAGATTCAGTATTCTAAGAATCTGAAATGGAAAAAGAAGCCATGTGGAGTTTATGCATCAGGAGAATAACAATGGAGATTCTCAAAGTTCTGGAGCAACATCATGCTCTCTGCTGCAAACCACACACCATTTGCAGAAAGCTCCCAGTCTGTACTTACAATCTATACCTACCTAATTCATACTTATGCATTATTTTGCTTTTATATATTATTTATTTGCACCTTACTTTTCTTTCCCTTTTCATACTTGCCAGAGCTTTATCTTAGTTTTTTCTTTGAATATTCCAACGAATCAGCCCTTCTGAGCCCTGGAAGGGTGGAGTACCCAGCCATGGGTCTTCAGGAACTGTGCAGCTAACCTGCCTATCAGAGTCTGGGTTTCAGCAAAACCAGGGGGCACAAGTAAGGTAACCCAGAATCCTCTGCCACTGTTCATTACTACCTCTCAGTTCATACCTGTAGCCCATGTGGCATTGTTCCCTTATAATTAGCTCATAAAGGAAGAAAAAGGCCAAGTATTGTTCCTGGATGAACGGCTTTGTATGTGGGTATAAAGTAAAAGTGAACTGCTATTGCAATGCAGCCCTCTTCAGGGTGGTCCTGGAAATGTCCAGGAGTGGGAAATCGTTCCAACAGCCAGAGCTTCAGGTAGGGCACTTGGTGACCCCTTTGGAGGCCTAAGGGAAGGATAGATGGGTAGTGGCAAGTGACTTCACTGGCTGTTCAGGGACCTGGAAGGAGAAAGATCAGGGACAAGGGAGACTGAAACTGGAGAGGGTTCAGAAACTGGACAAGTGACCATGAATTTTAAAAATCCGCTTGACTAAGGTATAATTTCCATACAATCAAATCACCAATTTTGAGAGTAAAATTTGATGAGCTCTGAGAAATTCATGTGGAGCCACGTCACCCTCACCGTAGTCATGACCCAGAGTGTTTCCATCGCCCTAAAAGCTTTCTCTGTGCTTCTTTATGATCAACCTCCTCTCCAGCCCTTGGCCTCTGGCAACTACTAATCTACTTTCTTTGATGATACTTCTGCTTGTTGGAGAATTTCACATAAATGGAATTAAACAATTAGATAATTGATAAAAGCTTAAAAGGAAAGTGATTTGTCCAGATTCACAGTGGGCCTGACCTGGACTCACACTTAAATCTCCTAATTCCTAAGGCTGAACTGTTTCACTCCAGTCCACAATTTTCCTGTGTTGAAAGCTGTGAGATTCCCTGAATCTGTGCTTCAATTAACTAGAAGTAGACTTTGTGGGGAAAAGTTAAACACTAAGGAATTTAGTGGCAATGCTAGGAGGGCTCAAGCTCTGAAGCAGCTCTTTCTTCAACCAATGATCCAAAATGCAAGATTTGCTGACCTCCCTCAACACTCTATGGACATAAGGAAGCCGAGGCTCCAATGCTGTCACACATTGACTGCTTTTATTAAAGTTTAGATGCTGTCTAAAATAAAAGCAAGAAAAGTACAATAGACACAAGAATGCTGTCTTTCTTAGAAAAGAGGGAAAACTCGTGAATCTGTAAGCCTCAGTATCAAGATTATGATCATTTCTTTTTGGCCCTTTCATTCTGTGTCCCTATTTCATATTTTTTTTGACAAATTCTTTAATTGGAAAATTGTGATTAGTGGGGAAATTGCTTAGAAGTTTTAATCACATAGCTTCCTCTGCTCAACTAAGAGAGCCAGTATAGATCCTATTTCAAGACTTTTTTTTTTTTAGTGTTTTTTAGAACCCTCAACTTTGATATGTTTGTGGCACGCTTTCTATATATGGAGTCTCACATCCATTTATAGCATGGTATATATGTCTGGGGCAATCTGTCCCCATGCAAAGGTTGTGTCATTGTTATTTCCTAGATCCATTCCCAAGCACTTCTTGCACTGGCTTCCCGCCAAAGCACAGTATCTCCAAGGAAACCTGGGGCTGGTTGCCATGGACACTCCCTTTGCTGATAAGTCACATCACACCTCTTCACTTCTAAACACGCCCACGAGGCAAGTCCTTTGGGTGATCAGACAATTCTTTTCATTGACATTTCCAAGCCCTGCAAGCTCACATTCATTCCATGCTCAAGGAATAGACATACAAAGAGCTCTTCAAATATTTGTACCTGTCCAAACTAGCATGGAGTGAAGCCATCTTTCTGTAATTTGGTTTCATGCCATGGGGAATAAGTAAGCTTCAGCAAATATCAAGCCCGAATTGGAGCGATTGCAGTGATGCAGTCAGAGCAGCAGGAGTGAGGACTGCATTTGAAATCCGGTCTTTATAACATTAGATTTGGTTTCACTTGGTTCAGGGTCGTGCCCCTCTCTGTTTCCCCTGGAGCTTTGCAAGGAGGCTGTGGTCTCCTGCAAGGGTCGTTCTTATCAGTGGTGTAAATGTTCAACATGTGGCCATTTTTTAAATGGAATATTTTGTTTATGATTTAATACGGACCATAGCACCTTATTAGTATCACATGAAAAGCTCTTCTCAGTATCCTTAGCATCTTGGTAATCCTTAGTATTTCATAAGAGTTTTTTCTGAGAGCTGTCAGTAGTGCAAAAGCAGCCTTCACTAAACTCTTCTGACAGGTTCTGTCTCCTAACACAAAACATTTTGAGCCATGAGTTTAATTCTCGATGACTGAAAATACTATATTAAAATTGAGGTGGGATGGGCTCCTTGGGACATAGTCCTATGGATTAGTTGATAATATGATCACACCTTCTGTACTCACTACTCTGCACCAAAATTTACTGTGAAACAAAGGAGCTTCAGATAGGAAGCTGTGGTTTTCTGTCAATCCACAAATATGAGGAGATAGATGATAGATAGATAGATAGATGATAGATAGATTTTTTTTTTCTTTTTGTTGAGACGCAGTCTTGCTCTGTCATCAGGCTGGAGTGCAGTGGTGCAGTCTTGGCTCATGGCAACCTCCGCCTCCCGTGTTCAAGTGATCCTTCTGCCTCAACCTCCCAAGTAGCTGGGACTGCAGGTGCGAGCCACCACACCCGGCTAATTTTTTTTGTATTTTTAGTAGAGACGGAGTTTCACCGTGTTGGCCAGGATGGTCTTGATCTCTTGACCTCGTAATCTACCTGCCTCGGCCTCTCAAAGTGCTGGGATTACAGGCGTGAGCCACCACGCCCGGCCAGGACTTATGTTTTTAAATGATTACTATAAACCAATAGTTATATGAAAAGTCAGTGAGAAAACTATGGAAACACACTTCAGATTCTTAAAATTTGTTACCTCATGGTAGAGGGGGTGAAATAGAAATGTAGATGGAAGAAGCTACTAGTTTTTTGTTCTAAACATCTCTGTATCATTGATTTTTTACAATGAGAATGTAGCATTTTTGCAGTTAAATAGGCAGATTCTTATTTTTACTTTTAAATCAATTGGAATTTTTTTATCCTTGAACATCTGCAATGAATATGCAAAATAAGAGGTGCAAATAAGCTATAGGAAGACGCAGGTTTTGGCTTGCCCAGGAGCACATGTTGAAGGATGCTTTACCTGAGAGGAAGAAGCTGACTCTACCCGAGGCATCTAATTTCCCTTGCCCCCACTGCAAATGATGGAAGTGACCAAGTACGTATCAATGGAGCAAAACCTGTGCCACTACTTAAAACTAGAAAAGAATGTCATTTGTATGCAATGGTTGTCAAGGGAGTTTGGGATACTGCCTGCAGGACCAGATGGAGGGCCAACTCCACATACCTCTCCCTGGGAAAGTGGGGCTCTATCACGAGGAGTCAGTGAACAATGCCCTGGCACCAGTGGAGTTCCCATGCAATCAGGTGGAGAGGCTGTGTCAATGGGCGTGTGTCATGGGGTTCAATCTGCACTGAAACAGTGAGTTGAGTCCAAAGGGAGAGGGGCAAGCAGAGCCACAAGCAGAAGACTAGATGTGGTGCAGCTGTCTGCACCCAGGAGTAGTAGCCCAGGGCACCAGCAGCAGAGACTTCAAGGAAGAGCTGATGCTGGATAGAAGACTCAGCATGCTCAGTGTGTGTTCAGCTCAGGAGTCCAGCCAACCAGAGGAATCGTCTATGAGCAGGAGATCATTGCCCATCCCCATAGCCCAACCCTCATAACGCCCTTCCTGCAGCCAAAGGGCTAAACAAAATAAAGCCTTCCATCCCGAGGCTTCCTGCTTAAGAAGTGAGAAGGGACTCCACGTCTCCAGCTGGATGGTTCGGACAAGTATTTTCTCTTCATGTTATTACTGGCTGACTCTCCCAGGGATTTGTTTGCTATTTTCTTTTCTTCTTCTTCTGTTTTTTAATTTTCAAAGAACCAGTTCTTTTTCTGTTTTATGATGCTTTAATATTGAGTTTGTCAGCATATATTCCTTCCTCTACTTTCCTTGGGTTTATTTTGATGCTGTTTTACTAATATTTTGAGGTGAATGCCTAGATCATATATTTATATTCTTTCTTATTTAATAATAAAAGAAGTAGCAGTCTTATGAATTTCATACTGAGTAAAACTTTAGCACATCTAATAAGTTTTGGTGCAAAATTGCCTTAGTCCTTATTGCCTATGTAGTCTGGGATTGCTTTCATTTTTCTTTCTCGTTTTGTGATCCAAAAACTGCTTGAAAGTGCCTTTTAATTTAAAAGCAAATGATATTTCTATTTAACCTATTTTAAATCTTTTTTTAATGTACATGAATATGGTCTTTATAAATTCTAATTTTTGAAATGTATTTTTCTTCCTGATATAATACATCATTAGTTTTTTTTAATAAGTGTTTCATGAGCACTTTAAAAGCTCATGCCTGTAATCCCAGCACTTTGGGAGGCCGAGGCGGGCGGATCATGAGGTCAAGAGATTGAGACCATCCTGGCCAGCATGGTGAAACCCCATCTCTACTAAAAAATACAAAAATTAGCTGGGAGTGGTGGCATGCGCCTGTAGTCCCAGCTACTAGGGAGGCTGAGGTGGGAGAATTGCTTGAACCCGGGAGGCAGAGATTGCAGTGAGCCGAGATTGCACCACTGTACTGCAGCCTGGCGCCTGGCGACAAAGCAAGACTCTGTCTCAAAAAAAAAATTAAAATATACATTGGTTATTTGTTGGTTTAATCTCAGTATTGAGGAGTCAAATTAGTACTATTTCTTCATTCATGACACATTATCATTATCAGTTCAAGGCAGGCTCCATTCTTCCTTAAGTTAACTTGCTTTAATCGTTTGGATTTTTCCCACGCACCCATTCATTCCTCTCTTCCTCCAGAGACACAGTATTCAAATGTGTTTGCTAATATCCTTTGAAAAGATATATTCTTATAAAATATGATGCTTTGTGTATGTATATTTTAAATTTATATAAACCATACTGAGCCGTAGACTTAATTTTATTTCTCACCTTTTTTCATTTAACACCATCTTTTAAGGTCTATGCCTATTGTTTTTTTTCCTGCTATTTCTGTCTGCTGCAAACTATAGTGTGTCTCCAGTATATTTTACATTTCATTTTATTTCATAATAGACTCTTATGTGTTCCATCTCCACACTTCCAGAAATAATACTGTGATAAACGACTTCACATGAGCCCCTCTCCACACCTGTGTAAGAGTTTCTCTAGGCCAGGGTTTCTCAACCTCAGTACAATGGGCATCTGGAGGTGGAAGGCTCTTGGTAGGGGCTGTTCTATGCACTGTAGGATATCTAGCAGCACCTCGGGCTCTACCCAGTAGATGCCAGTAGCGTCCTCCCAGCTGTGACAATCAAAAATGTTTACAGACATTGCTAATTGTCCTCTGGTGGCGAAGGGAAGAATCACCCTACCTGAGAATGCTAGTCAATGTAACGCTGGTCAGAGTCATACACTCAGGAGAAAGAGATGGATGGGTTATTACATATCTGTCATTTCAGTAAGTATGACCAAATTGCTCCCACCAGCAGAGACCAGGCTGTTGTTTTCAGTGTCTTAGCCAAAAAGATAACATTCAATTTTTTTGTTTAATATCACTGGCCATTTTATTAGTCACTGAGATTTTATTTAACACCTGAGAGATCAATTAAACATCTTTTCGGATACTAGTTAGTCATTTAAGGTCTCCTTCTGTAAATTGACTTCTAATATTCTTTTCCCATTTTCCTGTTGTATACCTTGTATTTTCTCTTATTGAGTAAATGTGTTCTCCTTGTCTGTCAGCTGTTAACTTTGTCTCTGGTGTTCTCTACTTAGCAGAAATTCTAAACTTTGATGTAGTCATAGCTAACATTTTGCTTTATAAAGTTTTGTGCTCTTTGAAGTATAAGATCTTTGCCTTCTAAAGATAAAAAAAACAAATCAACCATTATAGTTTTTACCAATCCATCTAAAGTTGAAATTTGCATATATCATGTGTAGGCATCCAAAATATTTTTTTTTATTAAGTGAACCATTTTGTCCCAGAAATAATTATTCATCTAGCTTTTTCTAAATATTTGTGACAAGTATCTCCTCCCAACATAAAACAACTTTTAGTTTTTGTAAGATTTTTAGACAGCCAAATTTAACTTTTTATGTTGTTTAATATTTATTTATTATTTAATATTGCTCCTGTTCGAGAAATCTCTCCTAGTCCCATATTCATCTGTATTTTCTACTAATATTTTGTCACCTTTCTTTGACATTTAAGCTTTTACTTCTTTGGGAGTTAATTTTGTTTTTCATTTATACTAAGGATACAACTTAATTTTCCCCTAACTCGATTTAACGTGTTTTCCAGCTCCTTTCATTGAACAATCACTCTTTTTCCCAGTGATCTGTTATGCTATCTTTACCATTTATCAAAGTTCATTGTACTGTAGGTTTTTGTTTCTGAGATGTCTAATCTATTCCATTGGGTAATTTGTCCATCCCTGTGTAATAACACACTTTTAGACACAATGGCTGTATAGTAAGTCCTGATTTCTGGCCAAGCACATCTTTCCTCCTTATTCTTCTTTTTCAGATGTATCTGGCAGCTTAGTAATAGCTTGTCAAGTTCCATGAAAAACTCTATTAATTGGGATTGTGTTAAATCTGTAGATTAATTTAGTGAGAATTAACATCATTTTGACGTAAAATTTTTCTATTCATGAAATATCTCTTTATTGTCATAGATTTCCTTAGTGTTTTCAGTAAATTTTCATAATTAATGTGTGCAGGTCCTTTATACACTTTGTTAGCATTTTATTGTTTTTGTTGCTAATTTAGTGTTTCATATAAATCACATTTTCCATTTATTTGCTGCAATTATAGAAATGCAATTAATTTTTTAAATATTGATCTTATATCTTGCTACCTTACAAAAGTCTCCTGTTATTTCTAATAATTTGTAGGACTTTTTATTGGTAAGGTTCTATGCAGACATGTGGTCTGCAAATTTTAAGGGCAATTTTATTTCCTCCTTTTCTAATTCTAAATACCTTTATTTTCTTTTTCTTCTCTTCCTGTTCTGCCTGTGCCCTCTACACTACAATGTTGAAGGGAAAAAATGGACAAGTAATATATTTGTTTAGTTCTTGATTTTAAAGAAATGCTTTTATGATATTTTCTCATTTAAGATTATGCCTATTGTAGATTCTTTGTTTTTGTTTTTTAGATTAACTTGATTTGCTTTTTAATCACACCTGAGGGATTTAAATTTTTTTACATTTTAGATTTTTTTAAAAATCTCCTCTTTAATTCAAGCTTATTAATTGTGTTATTCAAATCCTCAATAAATTTATTTTTTAAACATTCTGCTTGGTCCAACAGTTTCTAAGTTGAATATATGAGATATATGATTATAATTTCTGATATTTTGCATATCTATATATGTCTGTAGTTGTTACATACATTTTGAGACTCTATTGTTAGGTGAATATATGTTCATGCTTACTATATCATCAGGGTGTATTGTCTCTTTTTACAATATTAAATGTCCTTTTTGTCCCTTATGATAATCTGGAATACAATCATTTTTGTGTCCTATTAAACCTATTACTCTGTCTTTCTTTTGGTTCATATTTGCACAAGATATTCCTTTTATCTTATTATTTTCCAATATTTTTGTATTTTTTTTCAGTTTGCTTATTGAAAAAAACATAAAGTTGAATTCTTTTTTTTTCCATTTTGAGAGTCTCTCTTCTGAAATATGAGTTTAGGCTATTGATATTTATGGTAATTAGTGGTAAATTAAACTGTTTTCTGTTACCCAATATTTTCTATCATCATTATTTCTATTTAGTTTTTATTTAATATTCAATATCTGCTTTATATTGGTTTAAAACTATATATTTCTGTCTTCCTGGTACTTTCTTGTATCTTACTAAAATTCATACTCTATCTATTTCTAAGTCTCTTAATATATAAATAATTCTCAAACAGGAAAAATACTTTAGGAAGTTCTCATTCCTCCTGGTTTCTGTCTTTACTACTTACTGCCCCAGTCCAAGTCCCAAATCACACTGCTATTTTAATTTTATTGATTAACTGTTGTCATGATCTTGGATGGAAGGGATATTTATTTAAACAAGGGTAAACTTACTCTTTCTTTCAAATATCTCATGAGAGCTCCAATTTATTTTTCTTTATAAAAATATGTTTCTCCTATGAATTTTCAAAGAAGGTCTTTGGGAAACTTTCTAAAGGTTTTTTTTGGGGGGGGATTGAAAATATCTCTATTTTGTCCTTACATTTAAAAGATAATTTAGATTGCTATATGATTCTAAGCTCTAAGTTCTTGTCATTTCACAATTTGAAAATACTGCTCCATTGTTTTCTGATATTTGGTGTTGCTGTTGATAAGTGTGAGGTCAATCTAATTGCTTTCCTTTCTAGGTTATCTACTTTTTCTCTCTGAAATCTTTTATTAGTGATTTTACTTTTACTAAAATTCTTAAAATTCAGTGTAATGTGGAGCCTTCCACCAATATGGTGGAATAGGAACAGCTCCCAGCGAGAGAGACGCAGAAGACAAGTGAACTCTGCATTTCCAACCAAGGTACCAGGTTCATTTCAATGGGACTGGATGGACAATGGGTGTTGCCCAAGGAGGGCAAACTGAGGCAGGAAGTACAACCGACTGGAGGATTGGGGACTTTACCCACTTGGCACTCCAGTTCAGATACTGCACTTCTCCCATGCCCTTTGCAACCGACAGTCTGGCAGACCCTACTGGGCTGAGAAGCACTGCAAGTTGCCGGTGCAGATGTGAGTGACATTTCCAGCTGGCCCCCAAGTTGTCAGCACAGAAGTGGTCAGAGGTTTCAGCTAGCACCAAGAGTGCCTTCGGGACGGATCTGCCCGCCCCCAAGAAAAAGGGAGAGCTGAAAGCAGGGAGACAGGTGAGATGGCTTGGCAGCTTCCACCCCCACAAAGACCAGCAAAACTGAAGTCCTCTCACTTGAGCGTCTCACAGCCAGCACATCAGTTCAAGCTCGACCTGGGACCCTCAAGCTTGGTGGGGGGAAGGGCATCCACCATTGCGAAGGTGGGTCTAATATCACCTGCATAAACAAAAGCCAGGGGAAGCCTACACAGTGAGTCCGAGGCAGCCCAGCAGTGCCTCTGCAGGCAAACAAGGAACAGATTGCCTCCTCAAGCAGCTCCCTGACCCCTGTATAACCAAAAAAAAAAAAAAAAAGCCTCATACAGCAGAGGGGCCTGACTGTTAGAGGAAAACTAAGAAACAAAAAGAAATAGCTTCAACATCAACAGAAAGGACATCCTCTTGGAGACCCCATCCAAAATCACGAACTTCAAAGATCAAAGGTAGATAAACCCATGAAGATGGGAGGGAACCAGCACAAAAAGGGTGAAATCATCAAAGACCAGAAGGACTCGCCTCCTCCAAGGGATCACAACTCCTCACAAGCAAGGAAACAAAACGGGATGGAGAATGAGTTTAATGAATTGACAGAAGCAGGCTTCAGAAGGTGGGTAATAACAAACTTCTCTGAGTTAAAGGAACATGTTCTAACCCAATGCAAAGAAACTAAAAACCTTGAAAAAAGGTTAGACGAAATGCCAACTAGATTAACGAGCTTAGAGAAGAATGTAAAGGACTTGATGGAGCTGAAAAACACAGCACAAGAACTTCGTGAAGCATACACGAGTTTCAATAGCTGAATCAATCAAGCAGAAGAAAGGATATCAGAGATTGAAGATCAACTCAATAAAATAAAATGAGAAGGCAAGAATAGAGAATAAAGAGTGAAAAGAAATGAACAAAGCCTCCAAGAAATATGGGATTATGCGTAAAGACCTAATCTATGCTTGATTGGTGTACCTGAATGTGATGGGAAAAAATGTTTGCAATCTACCCATTTGATATAGGGCTAATATTCCCAATCTACAAAGAAGTAAAACAGATTTACAAGAAAACAAACAAACCCATTCAAAAGTGGGCAAAGGACATGAGCAGACACTTCAAAAGAAGACATATATGAGGCCAACAAACATATGAAAAAATGCTCTTCATCACTGGTCATTAGAGAAATGCAAATCAAAACCACATTGAGATACGATCTCACGCCAGTTAGAATAGTGATCGTTAACAAGTCTGGAGACAACAGGTGCTGAGAGGATGTGGAGAAATAGGAACACTTTTACACTGTTGGTGGGAGTGTAAATTAGTTCAACTGTTGTGGAAGACAGTGTGGTGATTCCTCAAGGATCTAGAAATAGAAATTCCATTTGACCCAGCAATCCCATTACTGGGTATATACCCAAAGGATTATAAATAGTTGTATTATAAAGACACATGCACACGTATGTTCATTGTGGTACTGTTTACAATAGCAAAGACCTGGAACCAACCCAAATGCCCATCAATGATAGACTGGATAAAGAAAATGTGGCACACAGACACCATGGAATTCTATGCAATCATAAAGAACAATGAGTTCATGTCCTTTGTAGGGACATGGATGAATCTGGAAACCATCATTCTCAGCAAACTGACACAAGAACAGAAAACCAAACACCGCATGTTCTCACTCATAGGTGGGTGTTGAACAGTGAGAACACATGGACACAGGGAGGGGAGCATCACACACTGGGGCCTGTTGGGGGGTGAGGAGCTAGGGGAGGGACATCGGGGATGGGGAGATTTGGAAGAGATAACACTGGGAGAAATGCCCAATGTAGGTGATGGGGGGATGGAGAAAAGACATTCCAAAAACTTTGTGTAATTAATAAAGAATTCACCACAATGTGACTAGAGTGAGGTAATGTGAATGCATGTTTCTGTGAGCTTTCTTACCTATTTTGGTTTTCACTCTACAGCACATTTCTTTTTAAAATTTAATTTATTTTTCAAACGATTTCTTAGAGGCTTTTCCCATGTACACAAGATAGAGATGTATATGTTATAATGAATTCCCATGTATTCATCACTCAGTTTGAACAAATGTCAGTAAATGATTTTCATTTATTCTTCTCTTCTGTCACATCACTGCCACCGGCACCTCATCAGTTTAAAGCAAATCACAAGCATCATACATTTTATTCATAATAAATTTGGCATATCTAAATGAAAATGACTCATCTTCTTAACATACCCATGATACCTTTATCACACCTAGAAATATTTCAATAATTCTTTAATACCATTTAATAGCTAGTCTATATTCAGATTTTCTGATTATTTCAAAGATGTATTGCAATTTTTTTCCGAAATAGGATTAAAAACATGATCAAACATTGTATTTGTCTTTTAAAACATGATCAAAACATTGTCTTAAGTCTTTTAAAATTAATAACTATTCTCCTTTATTACCTTTTTAAATCTTAGTGGTTTTTATGCATTTTTTAATATCAGGAAATTTTTGATAATTTTTTTTAGCTCCTTCTTTTGCTTACATTTTTCTCTCTTTTTTAAATTTTATTATAAAGCATTGACATTTCTACTTTGATCTTCTACCTCATTTAACTTGTCTTTTACTATTTTTATTGCTCTATTCTCTCCTAATGCACTCTGAGACGGCACCTTAAACTGTTCTACTTACTAATTGTTCATCAGCTGTACCTAATTTGTTATTCAGTCCACTCATGTTCTTTGTTCCAATCCTTATACTTTTTATATCCAGTATTTGTAACTTGCTTCTTCTTACAAATGCTTCTTTCTGTTTCATGCTGCCAACACTCCATTATTTAAGACTAATTTCTACATTGTTTTTCTATTGCAGGTTTTCTCTTCTCTATAATGTTTCAACAGTTGATGGTTTTTCTTACATGCAGATTGTCTCAAGTATCTTGACATTTCTCTCCCTGGCTTTCTATATTTTACTAAAGATAACAGATATCTTGACAGGTCATATATACCCAGGGGCCCAACTCTTGGGAGGAACATTTGAGTGATGTGCCTCAGGAGAGTCTCTGACCTTGACTATGCTCTCGTTCTATGTGACCCCTCCCTGTCAGACACCTTCCATCTCTTTTGCACTTTCCTAGACTTTGAAATTCTCTAATATTTGTCTCCCATTTGTTGCGATCCTTTAGCCTTATGGAATATGAGCAATGTCCTACTCTTATTCTTTCATCCAGTGACAAACAATCCAATCTATCAGTAATAACAGAAATTCATTTTATCAAAAACTGAAATATAATTTTAGCTACCAAATTGGTAAATACCCTTAAACATAGTATGATTTATTACAGGCAAGGTTGTGCTAAAACAAGGACTCCTGTAAACTTCTTTTGAGATTACAAATTGATATATATTTTCTGGAGTTCTGTCCTGTATCAAAAGACTAAAAAAATGTCTGTGTTCTCTGATCCAATGTTTCTATGCCTAAGATATTATCACAAAGAAATAAAATACACACGCACACACACACACACACACACACACACCCCTGTATGCACATATATACTTCTGCATATGTGTATATATGTGTGTGTAAAGATGTTCAACAGAACATCATGTGTTTAAGTCACACTAGACACTTCCATTCATAGGACTAAGTCATCTACAACAAATTAAAATTATGTTTCTGATGATATAAAAACATAGAAAAATCTTATGTAATTTAGAGAAAAAAGGTAAAGCTATACAACTATATTTGCAGTCCATGAGAATATTGTGAAAACTTATAATGTGTGTGCTATATATATGCTTTAGAAAGTACAAATGTAGAGTTTTATGTACACAGCAAAAAGTATCAAATGGAAACACATCAAACTGTTAATAGGGGTCAACTATACATGGTGCAGTTAAGGATGACTTCTCTTTTCTTCTTAATGCTTTATTTTTTACATAGTCTGCTGTGGACATATTCTACTCTAATAATTATTACAAAATGTCATTTTTAACAGTGAGTCTCATCTGATCTGATAGCATCTCTGACAGATGGTACGCCAGCCTGAACACGTCCAGTGTGTAGGGGCCTCAGCATTACACAGATTATCCACTCCATTGTGTGACAGTTATAATGATTAGAAGATGTCCCTTCTATTGAGCCAAAATCTGTCTCCCTGTTAATTCTATCCATTGATCAGAAATCCTTCTTCTCTTCCATATGGCGAGTCCTCGGGTATTTGAAGACAGCTGTCTTGTCAGCTCTGAGTTTCCCCTTAGCTTCCTTAACCATCCGTGGTATGGACAACATCCAACTCTTTGGCTCTCAAGTTGCAGAACTACATGTTAGATAAGAAAAATTTGATTATCAGAATTCTTTCTGCCTTCCCATAAAGGAAAACTCCAAGTCTGCCTAGGGCCATTTCTCCAAGCCCCAATCTGGTTTTCATTCTATGCATATCTACTCGTATCTAACCATATCTCAGAGCACACCAGGAAGTAGCAGACTCTTGCCCCGGCTTCATCCGTTCCCTTTCACCTTGACAAATCTCCGTTTCCTTCCCACTGTTAGAATGAAATGCTATCCCTTCCTCTTGTTCACAGCTGAATGCAAAGTACCTACTCCTGCTCTGCTATTCTCTTTACACTGCTTCTTTACTTTTCTCTCCCCAAATCTTATTTCTTTACATCATTAACCAATTTCATCTGCCCTTCACCCAGTATATCTTCACCCAAACCCTGATCACCAGACATCTAGAAGTCCATGAAGATAACCTATGAATAGAACCAACCATTTCTTTCCATCTTCATTGCGGTTAATCATATGGCAGCAATTTTTAAAAATTTCTTCTTACCTTAAAATTTTAATTACATTTTAATAATTTACTTACATGAAATTAAAGTAGAAAACAGTACTAAGAGAAAATACTGGATTACAATAATAATATTATGTTATAATATGAAACTTCTAAGCAAAATTTTGATGGATTCCATAAGCCTCAAAAAGTCACTTCCCTATGTACAAAAGAATAATTAATCTTAGCTACCAAATTGGCAAATACTTTTTAGCTTAAGCATCATCCTGTGATGTTTCTAATCAAGAAAGAGAAAAACAGTTCTCAAATTCTCAAGTGCAGCAAATATGATTCTACTGGCTTTACCCATGTATTAGGATTTTCCAGAGAAACAGAAACAATAGAATATGTATACATAGAAAGAAATTTTTATAAGGAGTTGGTTCATGTGATGATGAAGGCTGGCAAGTCCAAAGTCTGCAGGGTGGGTTGAGAGGCTGGAGACCAAGGAAGAGCTGATGTTGTAGTTGAAGCTCAAAGCGCATCTGCTGCAGAATTCCCTCTCGCTCAGGGAAGGTCAGTCTTTCTTTCTAGTTAAGCCTTTGACTGACTGGATGAGGCCCAGCCACATTGTGGAGGACAAACTGCTTTACTCGAATTCCCCCAATTTAAATATAAATTTCATCTGAAAACACAATTGCAGAAACATCCAGAATAATGTGTGACCAAATATTGGAACCGTGGCTCAGACAAGTTGACATATATAAAATTAACCATCACAGCCTGATTATTGGAAGTAATCTAAATACTCAAGAATGGTATTAGCTGGGCAAATAATAATACCTGGTAGAATATTATGTAGCTACTAAAAGTCACAAATAAATATTACTGAAAACTGCCTATGAAATAAGATTTTAAAAAGAAAAGCAGAATAGAGATGTGCATACCTAGAAAGATAGTCCATAGCCTTCCAAAAATAAATGTGCATGACAACAACGAGTAGAAGAAAGTCGAGGGAAAAAAAAAGGGAGTGGTGAGGATGAGGGTATACAGTTTCTAAAATTCATAATAAAATATTTCTGCAAATATTATACATACAAACTGACGGTTCAACCATGTTTATAATTCCTTTTATGCCCTATAAAATTATCATTAAGCAGATCCCTTGAAAAATATGTACAGGCTCTAAGAATTAGGTTGAAATCAATAAAATTTCCATAACTAAATTGGCGAAGGATGTTTCAAACTTCCTTATTTCTCTTTAAAAATAAGTACCAAATCAAAGAGATTAGATGGATTTATTTAAATATGTTCTTTTTGATAAGGGTCTTAGTGATCCCAGGGATAAAAAGAACAAAGGAAAGGCATTCACACAGCTGGCTATCTGCTTTTAGAGAAATCCCAAGCCTGATAATTACATAAGACTCAAAAAGAAATCTTCTGAAGTTCTCCTCTCACCTTATCTTTCCATTCTTTCACAAAACCTTCTAGTTAGAGAAAGTGGCAAAGTATTCACTTCTGAGTACAAAAAGTAACATAGATTCCAAACAAAACTTATTCGCAAGAATAAAAACTCCATTTTAAGAGAGCAGGGTATTCTCAATTATTTTTCCTATTGACAAGGTATTATGGTCTGAATTTGTGCGTCCCCAACCCAGCCAAACTCATATGTTGAAATCGTTATTCTCAATGTGATGGTATTAGGAGGTGGGGCCTCTGAGAGGTGATGATGTCATGAGGGTGAAGCCCCCATGCATGTGATTAGTGCCCTTGTAAAAGAGGCCCCAGAGAGCTCTGTCTCCCCTTCCACCATGTGGGGATGCAGCAAGAAGACGGCCGCCTATCACCCAGGAAAAGAGCCCTCCCCAAACCCCAACTCTGTCAGTGCCTTGATCTTGTACTTGCCGGTCTCCAGAACTGTGAGGAATAAACGTTTGCTGTTGAAGCCACTCAGTGTATGATATTTTTGCTATAGCATCACAAACAGACTAAGATGGCGGAGACAGAGGCTTGTATGAGTCAGGGTTGCCATGGGACCAGACAGCTGGACTTTAATAAAGACAGAATGTGGGGAGAGAACCAACAGGGAACGCTGGAGCACCCAGAAACTAACAAGAGCCCGAAGCTGTTACTGTCCCAGGCGTAAAGGAGCACAAGGTTAGCCTGTCGTTTGGGTCACGGTATCAAAGGCCACTGAGAGCTAGAGTTGAGGAGGAGATCAGGCAAAAGCTGTAGTCCCTGAAAGACACAGCCACTCTGAGTATTTCTGTGCCTAAGCAGGGAGCAGGTGGGAAGAAATACCCTGACTCCTGTCTGCCCTCGCTCTGCAGTCTCTTGATGGTGCCTCCCATCAGTTGATCTCCTGCAAAGCTGTGAGTAAGGGTACCTAGATGATGCAGGCCATTGGGGGGGGTCTCTTAAGTGGCAGAGTAAGGCGGAGAACGGCAGCAGAAGGGAGAGAAGAGCTCTCCGCTCATGTGGGTATGGGGAGGAAGCCAAACAGAAAATAATCAGCACAGTGTGTTCTTTGCTGAGATGGGTGGAAGAGGTGAAAAGTCTCTCCAGGGCTTTGCTTGACTTTTGTTAGAAAATGATAGTTCTCTCCACAATATAATTTGAGCACCAACCAAGAGGCTTTTATCCTCAATTGTGTGAAGGTCGGTGGGAGTTTAATGAGGAGCTTGGGTCCTCATCATCCCCCACTGAAACACTTACAGGGTATGCTGACCTGGAGGTGATCATTGTATTTGAGAGCCTGGTACTTAACACCCATCAGGGTCAAAACAGAATCAGCAGCATGTCACCCAAACGGAGAAGAGCGAAGGTCCCTGGGGCAGCGTATCATGGTCAGCATTTGTAGTGGGTCACATTTGCCAAAGAAGTAAAGCCCTGTAAGTTTTCATTATGCCCAAGCACAGCTTTTATGTTTTATCTTTGCCACCTCCATGAGAAAAGGGAGAAACTAATATCCCTTAGGTTAATCTCATGGTGAGGGTAGATGCTTACGGTTCGGAAGCTCCACCTGTGTCACGGACAAGGCAGAGAGGACACTACTTCCCCTTGTGATGTGTACAACCCCAAAGATGACACAGGCACTGATCTTTAAACAGATTTCTGATGCTCGGTGTCTTTATATGTTTATAACCATAATCATGGTTCAGTTCATGTTGTGCTCTAAGAGAATGCCACATTATCTCTGAATAGAGACAGATCTGCAGTGGAACATGATATTCATGTCTCTCTTGGTTAGATATATGGCTCAGCTACTGCAGAGCTCTCCCAGAAAGAACTGTGTCTGAGGGTTATCAAATCCTTACTAGTATGGAATGAAAATCCATGAGTCGTCTTGCCAGCAACTGTTTGTCAGATGTTCTCAATGCTCATAACCCGCCATCTCTGCCAATCCCTCCCCACTCTCCTTCATAAGGTGTTTCTTATTGTGCATTCAGCTTCTGTACTATCTTATGGCTTGTCTTTGATTACAAGTATTGTGATTAGAAATTTTCTTTGGGGCCAGGCATGGCGGCTCATGCCTGTAATCCAGCACTTTGGGAGGCTGAGGCGGATGAGTCACCTGAGTTTGAGACCAGCCTGACCAATATGGTGAAACTCTGTCTCTACTAAAAATATAAAAATTGGCCAGGCATGGTGGTAGATGCCTGTAATCCCAGCTACTCAGGAGACTGAGGCAGCCTGGGTTTACTTGGACCCGGTTCAGCTCACTTGAGCTGAGATCATGGCATTGCGCTCCAGCCTGGGAGACAAGAGTGGACTCGTCTCAAAAAAAGAAATTCTATTTGGAACCTGCCATCATTCAAGTCTGCAAATTGGACCTCTGCTTGTTCATCAACCCTGTGCTTCATTTGCTGTTCAGTTCACTTCCAATTGTAACCAACTTTTTTTTTAACCTATCACCCTCAGCTTTGTATCAAATATCTACCTAATATCCTTCCTTCCTTTCTCTTTCTCTCTTTTTTCTCTTTCTTCTTTTTCTTTCTCTCTTTCTTTCTTTCTTCTTTTTCTTTCTTTCTTTCCTTCTTTCTTTCTTTCTTTCTTTCTTTCTTTCTTTCTTTCTTTCTTCCTTCCTTCCTTCCTTCCTTCCTTCCTTCCTTCCTTCCTTCCTTCCTTCCTTTCCTTTTCTTTTCCATTCAGAGCACTTATTGAATCTTTTTGTAAAAATAGTGTTAGATTGACTACTGGTCCCTCCACGGCCTGATGTCACTATTGCAACTTACTTCCCTGCCCATTCTTAACTCTATTTTCATTTCTTGAGAAACGTTTCGCCAGTATTTTCTGTCTAATTAACTGCTTGAGCTCTAAGTATCCACTATATCTCTCTCTTTCTGTTTTGTATTTTTTTGAGACAAGGTCTCACTCTGGCACACAGGCTGGAGTGCAGTGGAGTGATCATGGATAACTGCTTCCTTGACCTCCGGGACTCAGGCAATCCTCCCACCTCAGTCTCCTGAGTAGCTGGGACCACAGGCATGTGCCACCACACCCAGTTAATTTTTGTATTGTTTATAGAGATGGGGTTTCACCATGTTGCCCAAGCTGGTCTCGAACTCCTGAGCTCCAGCCATCTGCTCCCCTGGGCTCCCCACAGTGCGAAGATTACAGGTGTGAGCCACCGCACCTGGCCTTTCCCTTTTAATCTCTCTCTACTTGTGCCCATCTCTCAACTATAGATCTGCAGCTTTTCCTGATGACTGTATTTGTCTGACGAGCCATGTTCCACCACTTAGCTATGCTGCCCCCAGCCTGCAGCCTGTTACTCCCGCCAATTCCAGCCATTATTCCCGTCATTCCAGGGCATGAGATTTATTTGCCATTGCTAACATTTCCCGTACCTAGAGGGCACGTACTGTACAGTACAATTCTAGAAAAAGGTGACTTCTTTAGCCAAGAGTGAAACCTAGCCGTGCATTTAGCACTGTCCCTGAACAACAGGGAGCAACTCCTGATCCTGGCTTTGCTCTCAGGGGTGCAGCCACTTTGTGTGAGTTTTCCATGGAGAGAGAAGATTCCAGGGGAGAAAATCCCTGGCGCTTGCACATCGTTTTTCATCTCATTAAGAGCATGTTGCTGAGCCTTTCTTGCCTTGTTCTTTGACACTCTCTCTGAGTTTTCTAAATTCTTCCTTCCGTTTTCCAACCTGTCAATATTAAAATGAATTTCCTAATATTTTTAGATGTTCAGTTATGAGAACAAACAACTCATGGATAGCACCTTCTGCTTTTCAAAGACTGAAGCCCACCTGCCTGTCCTGGCCTAGATAGATCTACTCTAGAGATCTTTTTGCTGTCCAAAGATCTGTCTCCTGAAGCTGCCTTTTTTTGTGTGCATTTGGGATGAGCACAGATACCAGGACAGGAAGACTGTGGCCCTGGTATATCACCCTCCAGTCTCCAGGGAAATGTAGAAGGAAATAGGTTTCAGTTCACTGCTCTCCAGCCTAGCACGTGCAGCCTTATCCCTCAGAGGAGCGAGTCTCTCCATATCCAGGTCACTACCCTGTATTATCTGTCTCTGTGCTGACTGGCTGTGAGACACCTCTAGACGTCAGCCTTGCTTGGTATGTGAATTTAGGTAGTCCTCCTGTGAGGTTTACTGTGCCCTTTGTGCATTAGAATGGCATGTTCAATGAAAAAGGAGTGAGTTCACCCTTACAGGTGGGGAAGGTGCCAGCAGGGAGGTGTGTCTCACCTGTCAGATGCCATTTCGTAAATGATGTTTGCTGGGATATGCCCTGTGCGTTTTTCTGAGAATTCTTTTCTAAGATCGAACTTTTAAGTGTAACTTGAAAGCCCGTGTGCTAAGTTTGAACACGCATAGTGATAAGCCCAGACATAGAATATTCTGTTTTTCTCTCTGTCACTGAACGCCATTCAACCGGTTCAGCTTTCACGTCCGCAGTATGGCTGACACCAGAAAAGTTTGCCAACTCAAGGTCTGAGGTTTAGTCTCTTGGGTAACCATTCAGTCATTTGAAAAATCCTTCTCAAAATTCAGCTCCTCTCTCATCTTCCTTTCTCCCTGAGGATGGCCTAAGTTCTGGAGTTGAGGGTGAGGAAGGAAAAGGAATCTTGACACCAAAATAAATGGGGTGTCCAGTCTACAATCCTTCTCCTTTCAGATTGGACTGTAGGAAGGGTTACTATAGGAAGGTAGTCTCTGACAAAGTGTTTTGGCATACATTGTTTTGTATTTTTGTTTATTTTCATTTTGTTTTGTTTTGAAATGCAGTTTCGCTCTTGTTGCCCAGGCTGGAGTTCAGTGGTGCGATCTCAGCTGACGGCAACCTCTGCCTCCTGGGTTCAAGCGCTTCTCCTGCCTCAGCCTCCCACGTAGCTGGGATTATAGATGTCTGCCACCACGCCCAGCTAAGTTTTGTATTTTTAGTAGAGACGGGGTCTCGTCATGTTGGTCAGGCTGGTCTTGAACTCCTGACCTCAGGTGATTGGCCCACCTTGGCCTCCCAAAGTGCTGGGATTATGGGCAGGCCTAGACACATTTTTAAAATAGATTTTATTTTTTAGAGCAGTTTTAGGTTTACAACAAAATTAGGCAGAAAGTTCAGGGAGTTCCTGTGTCATCACTTCCCCACTCACAGCCCCCCCACTATCGATATCTGACACCAAAATGGTAATTTGTTACAAACGATGAACCTACATTGACACATTCTCATCACCAAACATCCACAGGTTACATTAGGGTTCACGCTTGGTATTATACATTCTACGGATTTTGACAAATGTGCAATGACATGCATCCACCTAGTATCATACAGAGTAGTCTCATTGTCATAAAATTCCCTTCTGCTCCACTTATGTATCCCTCCTCCCCACAAACTCCTGGAAGCCAGTGGTGTTTTTTATGGTCTCTATAACGTTGCCTTTTCCAAATGTCGTAGACTTGGAATCATACAATATGTAGTCTTTCAGATCGGCTTTTTTCACTTAGTAATAGGCATTTAAGTTTCCTCTGTTTTTTATCATGGATTGATAGCTCATTTATTTATAGCACTGAATAATATTTTATTGTGTGGATGAACCACAGTTTATTCATTCACCTACTGAACCACATATTTTTGGCTTCCAAATTTTGGCAGATATAAATAAAGCTGCCATCAACATCCGTGTGCAGCTTTTTGTGTGAACGTAAGTCTTTAGCTCCTTTGGGTAAATCGGGTAAATACCAAGGGGCATGATTGCTGGATCATATGGCAAGAGTATGTTTAGTTTTGTAAGAAACCACCAAACTGTTTTCCAAAGGGACTGTACAATATTTGCTTTACCATCAGCAATAAAGGAGAGTTCCTGTTGCTCTAAATCCTCAACTTTTGGTAATCTGTGCTCTGTATGTTGGCCACTCTAACAGCTATGTAATGGTATCTCATTATTGTTTTAATTTGCAATTTCCCAATGACATATGATGTTGAGCATGTTTCATAGTTGATTGACCATCTACGTGCCTTCTTTGGTGAGTTGTCCGTTTAAGTTTTTTGCCTTTTTTCTTTTTTTTTGAGACAGAGTCTCACTCTATCACCAGGCTGGAGTGCAGAGGCACGATCACGGCTCTCTGCAACTTCCGTTTTCAGGGTTCAAGCAATTCTCCTGCCTCAGTCTCCTGAGTAGCTGGGACTACAGGCACGCACCACTCCAGGCTAAGTTTTTTTTGTATTTTTAGCAGTGATAGGGTTTCACCATATTGGTCAGGATGGTCTTGATCTCTTGACCTTGTGATCTCTCCGCCTCAGCCTCCCAAAGTGCTAGGATTACAGGCGTGAGCCACCGTGCCCAGCCTCCCATTTTTAATTGGTTATTTATCTTCTTATTGCTGAGTTTTAAGCATACTTTGTATATTTTGAGTAATAGTCCTTTTTCATTGTAAATTCCAGCCCTACAGGGTCCCTCCCTGCTGGTGTGGAGACGAGAAACCATGGACATAAAAGACACAAGACACCAAGAAAGAGAAAACAGAGTTCGGGCCCAGGGGTCCACTGCCAACCGAAGCGCGGAGCCTGGCAGTGGCCCTGAGTGCCTGGACGCTCTGACTTTTATTGAGTGCAGAGCAGGGGGCAGGCTAGGTAGGGTGAGGTCATGGTGGTCAGTGATAGGGTCAGGTGAAGCACGTTTCTTGGAGA